>JAGVVM010001174.1:0-35623 GCA_019149425.1 Psidium friedrichsthalianum | reverse complement strand
GGCATTTTAGGCTACATCTTCTGGCTTGTTATTCAAAATGTTGTCGATTCTTCGAACCACTTGGATTGAGCTTAGCACGAAAAGGGAAGCATTATTGGTTCGAGCACAAGTTAGAAAAGGAGAGGGTGTTGCCCTAACTAGAGATAAAAAACTCATTGGGCCCACTCGGGACGTCTTGGATAAGGCTGCAAATTAGGACAATCTAAGGCCAATCTTAACTCACACAATCACTTAGCTAAGCCAAGCACTATGGATATCAAGTCCAATGTAGCTCGATCGCATGTGTCCGGCCAATGTAGGTGGGAGTGCAATGACTGGACTGCCACATCAGTGATTTTCTACCCAAAAATGAGTGGAAGGGTTACATTTGAAATTTTACGCAATGGTTTCCAAGAAATATGCAAAATTAAAAGTTTAGAACTGAATTGCCATATGTACAATAAGTGCATGACTGATTGGGTAATTTTTCTGTAAAATTTAGTCACAAAACTAGAAATATACGTATTATTCCCATATAATTTGACTAGGGTCAATTACTTCTTTTTTTTGTTTTAAGTAACCAATATTGTTGCTGCATAGGTATTCTTGCTGACGCTAACTCGTTTGATGCGGTGGCATTTGCAAACTGCATTCAAGTGTTACGCCCACCAACACGCGAGTAAATTTTCCTCCCATACATAAAATATATATGGAAATATTGGATTTCGACAACTTAATTATTCATATACGGTGTCTCTGTGATGGAGGAAAGCGTCATCTAATATTTGAAATATTTAACAGTCATGTGTAATTAAGTAAACAAAACCAAGACTTATTTTTTTCTTAATGACGAAGAAGGTCATGTAATTTCAAGGTAAGAGGGGGAAAAGAAAGAAAGAAATCATAACTTTTTTTTTGTCAGAAATAAATTACATACTTCATGAGGAAAAAATTCGTCCTGAAATTTTCAAAAGAATCAACAGTAAGGAAGATATTTTCAACCAACATATTGGTCCAAAACTTAGCCGTGGCCCTGCTCTTGTACAGGTACTCAAATTGGACCACAAAGTTACAGACAACTGCTGAGAACCAGAAAAAGAATCTGTTGCTCAAAATTAGGGATCAGGTGATAATATCTTTCGGGATTTTATTAGATACGTGTAAAAAGATAGTTACACATTTCATAGTTGCATGAGTGCACATTGTGTGTCTTGATTTTGTTAACCGAATTCTTGCCAAACGTCAACCATGTGGACGTGAAGCAAAGTTTTTATATTGAATGGGTATTCAATCGAATTATTATTTTTCATTGAGAAAAATCAGCAAAATATCATTTTCTCCCTCAGTTTTACTTTTAATCTGTTTTTGTTCCGAGAGCGTTTGGAAACAAGTATACGCGAATTAGGTTTTTTTCAGACAAATGCTTTGTACATGGTTCCTATGAATATCGGACCGTGTTGATTGATTATGCTGTAAGCTGTCATTGATTGACAGCATTTTTGGGGTTTAGTCCAATCAACGGGAAAAGTACCAAAAACAGTCCTAAACCTATTATGGTCTTTGGTACCAATCAGTTACTAAATTTTTCATAGGACCAATTCAGTCCTAAACCATTGTATTGGTACCAACAGTCCTAAAACTTTTCAATTGGACCAATTCAGTCCTAAACCCTTTTTGTATTGGTACCAATTCAAGGTCCATCCGTCCAATTTTGACCGAAATTACTCACAGGACGCCGGCGATGCCACGTAGGACGGACTGATTGCGGCGGGATATTTTAATAATATTGTTTATTAAAAAAAATTTAATAAATTTTGCCCTTATTGTCCTGAAACTTAATTTTTGCAGAGCAAGATGAGAGAAGGAAAGGTGCAAAAATTCAGGGAAAAAAAAGGAAACAATTATTAATTGTTTTATCAAAAATATTATTAAAAATATCCCAAAGTCAGCATCATTATCCTACGTGGCATCGCCGGCGTTCCATCCGGGTGATTCTATCTTCCCAGTCAGTAATTTTCGGTAAAATTGGAACGATGGACTGAATGGATACCAATACAAAAAGGTTTAGGACTGAATTGGTCGCAAATTGAAAAGTTAGGACTGATTGGTACCAATCATAGGTTTAGGAATGAATTGTGCCAATTGAAAAGTTTAGACGAATTGGTTACCAAGACCATGGTTAGGACTTTTTTGGTACTTTTCCTCCATCAAACAGGTACATCAATCTTCTTATCAAACCAATAGTTCCATATTGGAGAAGTCAGCCTGACGGGACCAACAACAATCTTTTCAAAACCTCGGGGCCATGGGACACATTTGACGTATCGCAGGTTGTCGAGCATTTTCACGAAGGGATGCTATAAAATCCATTGAGGTGGGGAATCCAGATATTCCTCAATTAAATTGCCCAGTTAAAAATAATATTTTACATTCTATGGCATGATTCGAGGTCATCCATTAAATTTGAAATCAAACTTTGGGAAGTCACATATCAACATTTGCAGTTTATAATAATTTACTACCGGGTGACTAAAAAAAAGTTTGAGAAATCTGCAAGGTAAATTTAAGGACCCAGAAATAAATCAAAGTTGGGTCAAGCAAAAAGATGGTATTCAATTGGCAAAAGTTGGTTAGTAGGTCAAGCAAAGATGCTAAAGGGGCGCCGGCCAAAAATGGGAAGCGATCTCCATGGAGTTTCTGCGGTTGATCGGCCCCGGAAGCAACCGTTAGCGTGCTTTTTTTTTTCTCCCGCCACGGTAACCATCACCTTCCCTAAATTGTGAAACTACGGGTTTATTGATTCCTGACATGTTACGGTTCTTGCAGACCGATCCTTCGCGCAAATTCGGTGCTCTATCGCCATCGTTTCCCCTTAGTCTTTCCTCCTCTCTCGTTCTTTTCCCGACAATCCGCAATAATGTCTCGACTGGAATCATCTTCCTGCCCTTTTTTTCTTTTTTTTTCTCTTTTACCTCCATTGAGTTTCAAGCCGTGCATGGTTAATTATTGAATCGAAAGAGCTATCTTGGGATTTACTAAAATTTTCAAACGAGAAGAAGACTATAATTTATTTATTTTATTTTGACTTCTAACGATAATTATGTAAATGGTCCATGAACTTTGATTCAACATGTAATGTTGATAAATTAAGGCATTGGTAAAGTAAATAAGGTTGTCAACAAATAGATTAGTTTTTTTTTTTTCACTCAAAAGATAAGAAAAGTTGGTAATTAACAACAAATAAATGAAAGTTGAAGATTAACTCAAGTGAGGGGAGAATTCGGTATTGCAAAAATTTGGGTAGTTAATTGAGATAAAAAAAAAGGTTGAGAAGTAATATCTAGTGCATTTAAGGTAGGTGATTTGCTAAAAAAAGAAAATTGCTAAGTTTCATGGAAGAACACAGCAGAAAAATGCTGCATTAAAATAAATGAGCAATTTTAAACATGAGGTTGATAATGAAATTAGTGATAACCAAATGATCGAGAAAAGATGTAAACTACATAAAATAAATTGGTAAATTTGTATATCAAATTGATAAATTTAATGCGTCGATAACCTAACTAGGAATTGGAGGTCATATTTTCGAATCTCATCAACTACAGCAAATTATCTTTGATCAAAGTTACCTACATAGGTCAAAAATGCCTACATATCGGTTGGCTAGTCTTATGCTTTGACATGGTTTTGTGAATATATTTTGATTACTTCGTTGATGATTATGCTCTAAGCTGATAAAATATTAAATCATGCGTCATCTAATAGTTGAACCATTAGAATAGTTTGGAAGTGGTCTTACCAAATCAACATAATATCAAAGCAAGTTTTATCAAATGGTGCATCAACATCATGAGCCAACTAGCCCATAATTGGAGTAGTGGTTAAATCCCATGCCTGACGGAACCATAACGCCTTTTTCAAACCTCGGGCCATGAAACATTGAACACGCCGAGTTGCGAGCACTTCGACGGGCTAAGAAAATGATTATTACATTATATGATATGGTTCGACTAGTCATGGCATAAAGTGGAAATCAAGCTTTCAGGCATACATATCAATATCTTGCAGTTTTATAAATTCTATTTAACTGGGGTGTCTAAAAAGGCTAGAGAGAATGAAGTTCCAGAAATTTGAAGGTTAATTTAAGGGCCAGGAAAAAAACCAAAAGTGGTAACGCAATCGAAAATGGTAAGTCGCTCAATGTGAAAATGATACTAGATGGTTGTAAATTTAAGGCATTGTAAGGGAAAAATGTAAATAATAATTATTAACAAAAAAAAAGAAAACAAAGATAGAAAAAAAATTTAGTTACTTTAAAAAAATGAAAATAAATTCAAGTAGATTTGATATTGTAGAAGTTGGTAAGTAATTGGAGGAAAAGATTTGACCCAAAAAAAGGGAAAAAAAGTAGTATCTACATGAAAATCTAAGGCAGTGATTTCGGGAAAAAAAAAGTGGTAAATTTAATGGGTTGGTGACACGATAGGAAACATGCACTGTGAAGGTAACTAAGCAAGTAAATGAGGGTTGATAAATCAAAATAGCAATGATCTACTTGCAAAAAATAAAAGAACTCAAATAAAGTTGGTAGCCCAAACTACTTGGATTTAATCAATAGAGAATTTAAGACCAAGTCGCTCAACCAAGGATCCAACATACTCATATAAGAGTTGTAAATTCAACTCTTGGTAATAAAATACAAATAAAATTTCGGTAAAAAGATGAAAAAAGATTAAAATGTTAATTTGCCACCACCTCGTAATAAGTTAGCATTTGTACAACATAGTGTAAGTTATCGACAAGTTATTGGTAATCTGATGACCGTTTTTTAACACAAACATAATCAAGCAATGAATGTTTAAATGCAGTGAAATTCAGACACCATATTGTTGATTTACGATATGGCATTAACTATATTCTTTTTTTTTTTCGGTCATATAAAATACGTATGTGTGTATATATAATAATTCATCCATTTCATCGTACGTACCTACGTACGTACTACGCCACGTACGTTATGTCATATTTATATAAATATATTAGTTTCATGATTCCTGTCAACGTTAACCTCTCAATTTCTACGCTATAATTCTCGGCGTGGTTGCCAGCAAATATCTACAACTGATCTTTGAACGAGGGGGACAGTTCAATGCGATGTCTTTTTTCAAAAGAAAAGGTTAACAATAGCCGTTATCAACGTGACACTCAGTCCCCAGTACACAACAAATGTACGTGGCCAACAGACGAGAAGTAGGACAATACGAAGTTTCTCTTTTCGGTGATCCTTTGTACGAGCCTTTTAGCCTGTTCGCGTGGAAATGGCGGAGGACCTGGACCATTCTACCGCACTTGGCTACATCTTCGAACTTTTTTGTCCATGTGATTGGTCGATTCATCCCTTGGGCTTTAGCTTAGCCCCAGAGGAAGCACAGCACCCGACCCGAGGACAAGTTAGAAATAATTTACCTAAAAAGTCTTGAATTCATTGCATTCATGCCAATTAATTCCTAAATATATTCACGTTTTGCCAATTAAAGTCATTCGGCCAATGTTTGATAAAAAAAAAAAAAATGCTCACGTGGCAGCCAGTCTAGCATCAGGTTTGTATTATGGCGTACCGGTGTGACGTGGACAATGTTTACGTTTTTATGAAATTTGTTTACTTTGTTACGAGTGGCCTATCTCATGCGATTGCCGCCACTGGCAATGGAGAGGGCTGGGCGAGGTTGCCTCGCAACCACAATAAAAGCGAGTGGCCAACCTCACCTGGACGACGGCTCTCCCTTACCCGACTAGAGAGGATGGCCTTCACCTATGGCCGGCAACCCTCACCAGTACTTGGTTAAAAAAGGTAAAATAAAAGAAGAGAAAATAAAATTAAAAAGAAAAACACCCCCCAAAAAAAAATAAGAAAAAAATAGAAAAATTTATTAACAGATGGATATTAAAAAAAAAAAATATCACATAGGATAGTGATAGTACATGTCAGCAATTTTAAACTAAAATTGTCCAGATGGTCTCAATTGTAAAAATATGAAATGTTAGAACTCAATTACTATAGTAAAAAGTTTAGGACTAAATTAACAAAAGACACGATAGAGTTAATAATATTTTGGTAATTTCTTCCGATAGAAAATGGTATGTGCTAAACTCAAGGTTTGCCTAATGCGGCGTCAAGTGATAATGATTTTATGGCTGCAGCTGTAGTGCGTGTACTGCCCAAGGAAAGAAAAGGTGTACTTCCGTGCTCAGGACGACTTGGATCAGGCTGCAAATGAGAAAGCTAAGTCATCTTGGACCAAACAATCACTTGGACTAAGCCGAACGCATCAACGATCGGAGTCCAATGCAAGGCGCGAGCACATTCGTTCGGCCAATGTTCGGTATGGACACCAGAGCTGACCAAAGCAAGTCATAACGTATCCTAAGGTAGCATTGATGAGTGTTGTATTTCCCGTTAATTAATGGTACATCTAAAAGGAATTGCGTAATTTAGTGGGATTATCAAATGAGACAGACAGTAGTCCCAAGTAGGCCCAATTAAAGCTTTAGCAAACAAACACCGGATGTACATACTTTGATGTGAGAATATCGCCACATCTCTGCATGTAATTAAGGTTTTATCTCCAATTCCGATTAGCTAGGCTTGGACCGAGATGCAAGTTAAAACTGGCCCGTCTCAGTTTGTGCATCCGACCAATGCTCGAGAGAGGGAACAAGTTAGCGGATGTGTAGCTAAGTTACTGCAGAAAAAAGTACTCCCCACTAATTGGCCGTCTATCATTCCAAATCTATGTTGGATATTTTAGTTTCTAATGTTCACAAACTTGCTTTGAGTTAATGAAATTTCATTTACAAAAAAAAACAAAAACAAAAACAAAATCCCCCGTGCAAGTCAATCCAGACAATTTTAATCATGCACGAAATTGCGGAAACCCTTCTTTTACGTTGCTCCCTGAAATCCAGGGAGCCCTAGAAGATGGGAATTCGCTATGTCCACCCATATTCATGGCCAACGTTCAGACAAGAGAAACATAGACTTTGCAGTCCGCAGGGACAGCACTTTTAGCTGTCATGTATGTCCTCTTATGCCCTCATTTCTCTCGTCCCATGTGCTCATGACCACCTTCTTGATTCTCTTAAGGTCATTATTGCTGGACACCCTTCTATGACTCCATATAATTCTGATTCCTCTTTCCTGCCTAGTTAAATAAACTTTGTAAAGAACCTAGAAGCACTCCAACAATGTAGAATGAGATTCGCCCAATTTGAGATGAGCAGGGAGGCTTATTTGCCCTAGTACTTCTTTATAGTTCCTATAGTTAGATCAAATGCTGAACTGATTCTTCCATAAGTTTTAAGAGTCTTTTCTACTTTCCTCCAACCCGTCTTTGATTAGTGGATTACACGTCTAAATATAACCCGCATGTAAGTTTAAAAGCACAAAATCCATAACGAGAGAGAGAGAGAGAGAGAGAGAAGCTCGAGAGAGAGAGAGAGAGAGGATGAGGATGAGGGGAGAGAGAGAGAGATGAGCGAGATGGAGAGACGAGAGAGAGGAGAGAGGAGAGAGAGAGAGCGTGATTTTTGAGATGAGAGAGAGAGAGTGTGTATTTGTTCTATATATGTATGAATTTGGGGGTAAATTCTTGAGAAAAAAACCCACTTATTACATATTGAGACGAGGAAAGTTCCTCGGTTAGAGCTAGAGAAGCACATAATCAAGTTGTAATTGTGGGCGACAAATGAAAAGTCTTGTATTATTTTACTTATCGTTTGTTAGTGGGGTGGTTAGTGGTGTGGTTCTTTATTTTAGCTAAGTAAACTTCTTAAGAACACTAATAAAACATTCTTAGTGTAGATTGAACATTTCTTGCCATTTTAAGATAATTAGGTATTTCTAGTAATAATGAGAGTTTAAAATTCTTATTGAGTTCTTCCAAATTAGAAATGTATTTGCTCCATATTCTTCAACGAGACGAATATTCTTTTACCGAAGCCTAAAATATCCAAAGATATTTTTCATGGTCCCTATTTCCGGACAAAGAGCCTTCTGTTCTTTTTGAGAAGAGATTACCCTCCGAAGTACCACCGATTGCAATTGTCACTTCCAACGTACCTATTTTTGCATTGCCATGCACCGTGAAACCCCGCATGGGGCTTTATCCTCTCGGCCACTCACGAGTCGCCATGCCTCAGCATATCCACAATCCGCCACTCTATATATACCTCCCATGAATCCCTCGATCACACATTCAATAAGGAAAATCTCTCTCCAAGAAAGCAACAAAATGCAATACTCCAAACCCTGGTTACTGTTCTCCCTCCTCCTCTCCGCCTCTCACGCGGCTGTCCAAGACTTCTGCGTCGCCAGACCTATCGGGTCCTCAGGGCCCCGCAGGCACTCCTGCAAGAAGGAATCCGTGGTCACCGTGGAACGACTTTGTCTTCTTCGGCCTCGGTGTGCCCGGGAACACCACGAACCTCATCAAGGCCGCGGTGACCCCGGCATTTGTGGGCCCAGCTCCCGGGGGTGAACGGGTCGATCTCATGTGGCCGCCTGGACTTGGCCCCGGACGGGGTCATCCCGATGCACACGCACCCAGGTGGCTCGGAGGTCCTTATTGTCCTCCAAGGGTCCATCTGCGCCGGGTTCATCTCGTCAGCGAACAACGTCTCTTGAAAGAACCTCAACAAAGGGGACAGCATGGGTTCCCTCAGGGCTGTGCACTTTCCAAGTGAATGCTGCTAAAGGTCCAAGTATCGCCATAGTCAGCTTCAGCAGCCCGAGCCCCGGGCTTCAATCTGGACTATTGCGCTGTCGGAAACAACTTGCCTTCCAAGTTGGTGGAGGCCGTCACTTTCCTCGATGCGTCAGGTCAAGAAGCTTAAGGGTGTCTTGGTGGCACTGGCTAAGTGGTTAATTTCATTTAGTGGAGAACCCACCATTAACAAGCCCACGTTTTCAAGCCGCTTCGAAAAGAAAATTGAAAAGAGGAGAATAATAATTCTTGTATGTACTCGCCGTTAGTGGCTTTCTATGGAATTTTCTTGTTTGAAGGTTACTTTGTTTGTTGCGCTGAGTGAGTCGTTCGAGTGGAGATTTGATTATTAGTGCTTTCTAACTTGTCATTCTGTTTGGACTTTGGGGCAAAAAGCGTCCCTCTCTCCTCGAAGCTTGACTAGATGAATAAAAGCACGTTGCGTCGTCAATTCCTTGAGATTATAATGCTCGTCGATATGTCTTGCCGTGTGTTTGACCCAACCAAAGTCATTAACTAGTCTTGCACGTCAAGCCAACCGTTCAATACGTACGTTGGGTATTGTCCAAGCCAAGTGGACCAATTCACTTACGGGGATTTTTCTATTGCATGACTGTTTAAGGAGGACTGTCATTGGTGTTATCCACAAAATTCTATTTTAGAGCCTGGCTTTTGGAATTATTTGTTTTTCCCCTTAAACACACTAGAGTGTTGTCAGCGATCACTTCTCCAATAAAGATTTCTTAGATGCATCCCAATCATGTGGACCAGCTTACCTCGCCAATTAGATGGACTCACTCCATCCAACGGGATATATGAGATGGCCTACATGCACCAGGTGCATCTAAGATTCCTTCTTTTCCAAAACATGATGCGCATTGAAAGATCAATATTTTGTGAGATCACCGTCAAATTATTTCAGAAATTTAAGCTATTAGATACAAGCGTGATTTAATAGTTACGTACTCTAACAAAAAAAATTGTTGATCTGTTGCATTTGATTGGTTCTTTGACTGGAAATTTATAAATCAAATTCAAGAGCCGTTAAATCCATTTTTTGATTCTTGAAACTCTCGTGTCACGGGAAAGCTAGATTGATAATTGTTAGCGATAACTAAAGATGTCAAAATGGTTTGAAAACCCATAATTTGACCCATATTCAATGAGATGGGTCATATATGGGCTAATCGGGTTTTAATAAATGAACTGTTAATGGGTTTGAGTTGTAAACCTAATTATCTATTTATAAAGGTTAATTAGTTTATTCAAGCAATTCATGAGATGTCATCCTCTTGAATAGTTTTTTTTTTCCTGATTTCTGATTTTTTTTATTATTGATTTTTTAATTCTTTGTTCTTTGTCTTTTTTTTCTTTTCACTTTCATTTCCTACGAAGTTCTACAAGGACTTCACAGTCCTCACCAAGCTTAGGCAAGGGCCATGCCCCTGGCTTGCAATCGACAAGTGCTTCATGGTGAGAGCCCGACCCTCGCCCGCGTTGGGCTAGGGTCGCCGGCCCTCGCCTATGGTTGGCAAGGTTGGTTGGCCCTTACCTATAGTCGGTGAGGGTCGACTAGCAACCCTCACTGAATTTCGTAGGGAAAAAAAAGGAAAAGAAAATAGAAAGTAAAAAAGCTCAAAGTTCTAAAACAAATTATGAAAATCGCCCACTAAATTTGCATGAAAGTGTTTTAGCAATTTTTTTTTTAGAATTGTAAAAGACAAGTTTTTCTATAATGAGTTAAATATAAAAGTATTTGAGTAATATGGGTTTGTTGGGTATGGTCATTAGAATTGTATTGCAATGAAATAGGTTAAAACGGAATAAATAAGTCAATTTGGGTCGAATCATTTTCGACCCGACCCAAATTTAGTTCAACCCACCCATTTGACAGTTCTAAATCCAAGTATTGTTCAGTTTCGATCCTTGGGCTTTGATTTCACTGTGCGTTTCCCTCGAAAAGATAGTTATGTTCGCTAGAGACGAACAGGGGTGTCAGGCAAATGATGTCTCATTCGAAAGTATCCTATGAGTCTAGATGCTCACGAAGTTTCAGGGTGAGATGAGCTAATTCAAAGGGATTATACTAGCATAGAACTTTTAAAGCGAGTTAAAAGAGGGGTAAAACTTAAGTATTCCATCTATCAATACTTATAGAAGGGGTCAAATTTAAGCGATGTTGACTCACATGGCACGCTCTTGTGCAAGCTCTATGTAGTGATTGAGCTTTTATGTCAATTTAGCAAACCATGACAGATGTCTAATCTTAGAAAATTTCTAATTCTGCATATCTATGGATTTACAAGAAATAATTGTCTAAAAAAATAATGTGTAAACGAAAATTCTATTTTGTTGTTTGCCTATATGTCGTAAGCATCTTTTATCCAATAGCTTTATAGTTCATAAGCATAAAGACCTTACATTTGGTGTAATTCTTATCACCGTTATTCATTGTAATATAGATTGCTTTTTTTTTAAAATCATATTGTCCGTCTTGAGAACATACACGGTGAAAGTTATAATCCATGATTGTGCCTATTACGGAAATAGATTGTTTAAATATTTGTTAATGTATATAGGTTTTTTTTTTGGAAAATATTTATAAAAGTTAAGGTTGACTTTTTAAAAAAATTAAGATTGAACTGTTAAGTTGATGAAACAAATTAATGCATTCAGGCTATAAAAGGAAATTAAATGTTTAAAAGTTATAACGAGTAATGTGCATATTTGGTAATAGAATATGCAAATATTTTTTTCTATGCCATGGAGATTCTATTATGAAATGCTGGATATTAAACTTGTTATGAAAAAAAATTGCTGCTTCTAAATTAAAAGAAATAATTACTAAAAAAATAATGTTTACAAAGGTTGTAGTCCACGATAAAGCATACTTAGTAGTAAATGTTTAAAAAAAATTTCCATCTATTTATTTTATTTTGAAATATCTATTGGCTGAGACTTTAAATTGACCAAATCATTCCGTAAATTAATCTTTGGTAACAAGGTAGGGAAACACAGTTTTGCATAAAAAATTGTTCATATACTGAGGAAATACATTCAGTATAGGATTGGCCCCGCTACGACCAACTCTACAGAAGACGTGTGCCCTCAAATCAAATTGGTCAATCATGCTATCTCGTTTGATAATTGTGCCTCACTTCCAAATGTCCTCGGCACGAAAGATGCTCGGCCCATAAGTGGATTTAACCATTTGAATAGCAGGGGAAGCTGTAGTATTACGAATAAAAACACGGGAAAGGAGGTCAGCAAAGTAATGGGAATGAGAACCCACTCCAGTCTCTTATCCAGCACAATTGTGAGAGTTGCAGCGGAGGCCACCAGCATGAAAGCAAAGGAGAGAAGAAAAAACAAAGGCCCCTAATGATCTTCTTAGGCAACGATTCAAGAAAATCTTGAGCCTCATACCGCGATGTTAAGATGGCTAGGAAGAGCAAGATGGTTGTCAAGGAGGAGAACAAACCTAACGCATCTGAAATTGCGAATACCAGGAAAGAATCATGTCCTAACAACAAGGGGACTCCGTTATTTCCATCATTCCCTCCAGGCACAGGAATGTAGCAGCGAATAATACTGTGGCAATTAAAGTTGCGGCCAGCATACATGAATTTGACGTGTCCTTCATCCACTTCTCTCCACTCTCAAGCAAATCTCGGTGCTTCTCCACTGTTGACACCTGATTTTTAATCATATTTTCTCTTTTAAAATTAATAAAAAATTCATAAATTAAAAAGTCAACTTTGGAGACCTTGGTCAAGCCTAGAGAACCAATTTTGACCAAAAATAATTTTTCATATTTTCAGTATTTTTCGGTATTTTTATTTTTGAAAATTAATAGAAAATCCATAAAAATTCATAAAATTAAAAAATCAACGTTGGGGACCTTGGCTAAATCTAGAGAACCAATTTTGACCAAAAAATGATTTTTCATATTTTCAGTATTTTTCAATATTTTTATTTTTGAAAATTCATAAAAAAAAATAAGAAAAAATGAGAAAATTGAAAAATCAACTTTGGAAGCCTTGGCCAAGCTTAGGCAATCATTTTTGAACAAAAAAAATTCATATTTTTTTTGTATTTTTTTTATATATTTTTTTAGAAATTAGGAAAATATTTAATAAATAATAGTATTTTTGGCCATAAAAATACATAAAAATAGTCGATATTTTTTTGAAATCCCTTTTCATGTTGGCCATTGCAAATTTAAAAAATCCAATTCAGGGTCGTGTATTCCTTCACGAGTATAATCTCGAATCGGGCTAAAAAATTCAATTTGAGTCAATTTATTTTCATTTTTCACTTTAGGAGTTGTGACAATATTCTCTAATATTCCAAATCTTCATCTTGGCCTAATTATACCAAGAAGGACTCAATTTTGTAAAAGGGCTTTAATTAAATTTTGCATTATTTCAGCGGTAAGAAATAAGCTTAAATTTGACATGCGGTGAATTTCGACTAAGCATAGGGGAGGTGTGTCGAAAATTGTGAGGAGATTTAGACTTAAAGAAATATTTCTCCATGGACTGAATTGCAAATACTTAAAATCTCAGGGATTAGAATGCAAATACCTAATACTTGAGGGATTATTTTGTAAATAACAAAAAAAGAGTTAGTGGAGAAGTTAGAATAGAGAAAGGAAGATGGAGAAGGGGAGATGGAAAAGAGAAGATGGAGAAGAGGAGATGAGAATAGAGAAGGGAAGATGAGATGAATAAGAGTTAGTGAAAAAATTAGAATGCGAAATGGATGAGTAGGCTATAAAAGAAGGAAGAAGTGAGCTTGGGAGGGGATTTTTTTTTTAGAGAAAATTTGAAATGTTTGAGAGGGTTTTGGGAGATTGAAGAAAAATTAGAGAGAAAAAAAAAAGAGAGAATTCTTTTCCAAAAGAGAGTCTTAAAGATGATGGGATTTTAAATCCATGTGTTACCATCATCAATTTCTCTACCGATCAACACAAGTCACGAGTTCATCTCCATCGTTCGAGCCCCAATCTTGATCCATAAGGTGACATGAGATCCGAATTCAGAAGTCAAATCCGTCAAATCAGGTAACGATCCTAACCATTAAAATCTTCGAGAATGTCGTTACCTCAATGGGTTGATTTAAATTTCGATTTTTTAGTGTCATATTCATATGTCATATTCGTATTGCAATTTTCTACATTTTTCGCTTAAAAGATCCGAATCCCAAATTACGGCAGATTCTGCCCCATATTGGGTGGTGTAAAGATCTTTTGTACTTTACTTTCTGCAATTTAATTTCCTGCAATTTAATTTCTGTACCATCAAACCCCAGAATGGGTAGGCCGAGCCAAGGCCGAACCCCTCGTTGGAGTTCTTTATTTATCGCAATTTAATTTCTTGTAATTTAATTTCTGTACCATCAAACCTTAGAATGGGTAGGCCGGGCCAAGGCCGAACCCCTCGTTGGAGGTTCTTTATTTACCACAATTTAATTGCTTGCAATTTAATTTCTGTACCATCAAACCCTAGAATGGGTAGGCCGAACCAAGGCCGAACTCCTCGTTGGAGGTTCTTTATTTACCGCAATTTAATTTCTTGCAATTTAATTTCTGTACCATCAAACCCTAGAGAGGGCAGGGCAAGCCAAGGCCGAGTCTCCCATTGGAGGTTCTTTATTTGCTAAATTTACTTTCCGCAATTTAATTTCTAAATCATCAACCCCAGAATGAGTAGGCCGAGCTACCTGTTGGAGGTCGCAACACTGCACAGAAGTCGTTAGCTCACTCCCTCTTTGGCTTCAGGGAATTTTTAATGCTTTGAATATAAAAAAAAAATGTCATTCACATGCATTCCATCTAAAAAGTGAAAATATAAAAAGAGATCACCTCACTAGAACCTTAGGAGTAAACCAAGCATGAATTGCCAAATTAGGATATCTATGAAATTAAGGTACCGAAAGGGCATTAGTTTTAATTGACTATTGTAACCAAGTCTTCGAACTCATAATCTCTGGTTCGTAGAAGTAATTTAGTTCTCCCGCTAATTTACTTAGGTTTCTAATCGACCTACCAAAAATGATTAGTGGCGACTCCAAATTCTAAAATCATTTAAACACAAAACCAAAGTTGCGATTCGGTAGAGCTTGGGAGGGTCCGTATTAGGTTAATCAATTTAATTAATCTGATAATCCGTTAACCTGGGAACTTTCACCGAACGAAAATTTTTAGAGTCGCAACAAATGGATATTTTACAGAGGTGCTATAAATGAATCTCACTCGAAACTGATTACTTTGAGATAACTGACCAAAAGGGATAGGCTAACTAGAAAATTAAGCACGTGAACCAAATGGTCGATAAATATAACTCCTAAAGCCACCTGTTAGTTTGACAATTTATTTAAGGTCGCTATCTTATAAATTAGGCTACGAATTAAATTTCAGAATATGACAATCGACTCTCACGAGTGTCACAGTTGCTAAACTTAGATGCCACCTCGAATAGCGTGAAATTAGTAATTTGGCTTCAGAGTGTCTAGAGGAAGGGGAAAATTAAAAATTTGTCTCGCTTATGATTTGCCATAGACTTAGAGGCTAGAGGGTAGTGGTATTTTTAGCGAGGTTAGAAAAATTGTTTGGCGGTATTCTGAGTCTTTTTCCAATTGTTGTAAAGCCAAATCAGTCCTGGTAGTGCCCCGATCGGACTCGAATTTGCTCGAATTTCGAGAAATGTCTCTAGGTCACTTTTTGACCAAGTTTGACTCAATTTGGTGACTAAATCATAACCAGTCCAGAATTCACTGACTGTCAATAAAATAGCCAATTCGTTCAGCTTTATGTCACTTTCCAGTGAATAGTAAATATCAATAATTGTGATGATCTTTTATTAATGCCAAAAACCACTTTTTCTCTCCTCCATTACCGCTCTTTGACCGAAATATTTCTCTCTCTCAATTCTTTCTCTCTCTCTCTTTCGCCGCCGCCGCGCCACCACCAACTTCCACCCTTCCCCGCTGATGATCTGGCCATTGATTTTTGATGCCCCTGAGTTATATCATAGCTCAGTCTGTGGTGAGTCCATAGAACCCTACTTCATCCTTTTTTGATATCATTTGGGCCTTTGATCGGCCGCTTCCGCCGCGGCCGTCGAAAATCGCTGCTGGCCGCTAGTAGATGTTTTGAACTGCCGTTAACGTATATTGACCTCGGCGATCTTGGGGACTCATTTTCATGCTTGGATCGTCATTTCCAACTCTAGAACACCCCGATTCAGCCTCGTTTGGCCTCTGATTCCGTCAATTTTCTGCTGGTGTCATTTCCGTCGTTGTGCTCGGCTGTGCGCCGCCTTATGCCGTCGCTCCTGCTACTTCTCTAGCTTCTTCTTAGCCTCGGTTAGATAAGCCAAACCTCTATGTCTCGATTAGGATATTATATATGCCTTGGGCTAGCTCAAGGGACTGATTCAAGGCAAATCGGTTTAGAAAAATTGTCGAAATTAGTGGGTTTCGAAAAAAAAATTAATTCTATGGAGGCCATGAGCTTACTATTCTAGATTGAATTGCTGTTGTGTTGGCCAAATTTATGCTGTCTTTGAGAAACAACGTGGGTCCCGTGAAGTTCGGGTACCGAAAAATGCATTTTTGAGGCATTTTATGCAAAAACGGGCTTGAAAAATATTTTATCAGATTATTTTTTATGCTCTAAGGCTGTGTTGATGTTCAAAAATATATATGAGCTGTTCACATATGATTTTAATTAACTATCGTTTTATGGCAAGCTCAATGTGAAAACTTTGGTGTTAAAAATAATAAATTAGGTAATTTTTAATGAAATTGGTCACGTTGGGCCACATGTGGCAAAGTGATTGGCTCATACATTGTGTCGGCCATGTGATTTTAAATGTTTAGGCTTGTGCCTTGAGGAATTGCCTAAAATGATTGGCAGCGATTTTTTTCATTTGTGAATGCATGATTTTATTCGGCTAAATATATATACATGCAATAGATTTTTGCATGCTATTTTATGTATCATGGCATGGCGAATATTGAATTGAGAAGTGCTGACTTGAGGCGGTTAGTTATGCGGGTCGAGGCACAGTGTGCCCGGATGCGTTTGACGCATGGTAGCTGGAGAGATAAGGGTGCCAACCTGAAGCAGTTAGTTTACGTGGGTTGAGGCACTAGGATGTTATTATGTACCTGGGTCTTTGCGCGCTGGAAGCATATATACGGATATATGGATTAGTGGTGCCGACCTGATGCATTTCACGTGGGTTGAGTTGGCTGTTGAGCCAAGGCTCTAGTTTGAGCATTACATGCATATATATTTACATCGATTGTCTTGGATTGGACTTGATTGATTTGTATGCTTGGCCATTTATGACGAGCCACTGGTTTTGTGGTCTTGAATTAGACCTGAGCTGCTTTTGTGATTGGCCATTTATGGTGAGTTTTCTATTGGGTGTTGCCCTTGATCTTTATTGAACCTATGATTTTTGAGTTTGGCCATGTGGTTTTGAGTGCCTAGTTAAGGCATAGAGTTTGGTATGTGGGTGTTTGGGTCTTAAGCGAGGTTAAGAGTTAGCTTGTTGAGATTTGTTCTCATTGGTGATTGCTCTTATTTTCAGACCCCCGATCTTGTAATGAATGCGATACTGGTAAGATAGGGAATCCTAATGGATATAGATACTGAAAGCCAGTCATTCCCAGGACCAGAGGGTGGTGTTTATGTAAGATAAAAGAGTATCGTGTGGTTGGACATTGGCCAGAGGCATTGGCAGTCTCATCTGTATGTGGCCTGAATGTATAGATTGGGGAACATGCTTCATGGTCCATTACAAGGTTTGAATTTACCCGCTGCAATGGTAGCTGTATGGGATCTGACGAGAGACGTTTTGGCTAAGGGCAAGGTGTCAAGTGAAGAAAGGCAGAGGACTGAGTCTGGCGATGATGATCCAATGGATATTTTGGTAGCATTTGATGATGAGGAGCCTGAGGGTGAGCCGCCATCGTCTAAGGAAAAAGAAGAACTGAGGAGCCCTCATCTTTTGAGTGGAGTGGGACTACTGATGGCAAAACCGACGACGATGAGTAGGGTAGGCTAGAGGCATAGCTTTATTTGATATAGAGTTTGAGTAGCTTGATGTGTAAGCGAAAGAAGAAATTGCTGACCTGAGACCTTTTTGTTAAAGGTCGAGCAATGAGATGTAAAAAGGGATGACAAAAGTTTTTGAATTGTTCATATGACATCACGCTAGCTTGAGAACGTATATAAAGGCATATAATATATGAGTGGTTGATGAAATTAATTAGACTGTCTCTCTCTCTACCCCTTTTTTGTGTGTGTTTGGAGGAGCTCGATTCCGTTGTTACAGAAACTCTGAGGTCATTTGGTTTACGACGAGTTTTTAGGGCCATTATGGTTGTTGAACAATCGATCATACAGGCTAATAGGGATGTTGCGTGGCTCGCCGGGTTCACAGCTTGACATCCCCATTTGATTTGGTATTAGAGTAAGGTCAGCTCTATCCTTTGTTTATTCGAGGCTTAGAGTGATAAATTTGTTGGATTTTGGGTTAGATAGGTAGAGAGACCATAAGTTTTGGTAAGATTGTAGCTTGTGTGCATGTTATTATGAGGCGCAAGTAGTTGTTAAGTGAATTGATTGCGCTAAATTGCTTATGTTGCTATTGTTATGTTGTTGTTTGACCTGCTATCTAGAGTACTATGCTGGTGTAGTTGGATTGAGTCTAATTCCTTGATGATAGGAGGTTCGAGTGAGAAAGTCTTTGGAAAATAAGCAACAAAGGTAGAAGAGGACGGGGTTCTGGAGCGTTTAGCTCACAGATTGGAGCTGCTGAGCACCTAAGAGTTGCTCGAGCTGCTGAAGGCCCAAGTGTCCCGACCGGAAAATATGTTTCAGGTGAATGGATTATCAGGTTAATCAGATTAACTAACATAACGTGGATCCTCCCAAACCCTACTGAATCGCAACTTTGGTTTTTATTTAAATGATTTTTAATTTTGGAGTCGCCACTAATCATTCTTGATTGGTCGATTAGAAACCTAAATAAATTAGCGGGAGAACTAATTTATTTCTGCGGACCAGAGATTATGAGTTCGGGGACTTGGTTACGTTAGATTATTCTAACGCCCTTTCGGTACCAATTTCATGAAAAATCATTTGGGGTGACTCGGAAAGATTTGGGTGAAACTAATTAGAAGGGTAAAATGGTCATTTTTCAAGGATCGAGGAGTAAAAACAGGTTAAACCAGTTGAATGTGGTCATTCTTTAGTTTTCACAATTTCTGAGAATTTTCTGGAATTTTTCGAGACAATTTGCCCATAAGGGCAAAATCGTCATTTTGAAAATATCGAGAAGGCAAATCATCCAAAAATAGGATTGGCCAGTCAAAATGGCCAATTTCCTGATTCTTGAGATTTTTCTGAGTTTTCTGAACTTTTTGAGACAATTACCCATTGTCGCGACCCGAAAAAAATTTAATTTTTTCAATCGGGTGAACGGATTATCAGGTTAATTGACTAACCTAATTCGGACCCTCCCAAGTCCTACCGAATCGCAACTTAAGTTCTTTTCATGCAAAGATTTCTGATTTGGAGTCACTGCTAATCATTTTTGGTAGGTCGATTAGAAACCTAAATAAATTAGCGGGAGAACTAATTTATTTCTGCGAACCAGAAAAAATGAGTTCGGGGACTTAATTACACTAGATCATTCTAACGCCATTTCGGTACCATTTTATTTCATGAAAGCTCATTTGAATGATTGGGACGAAGTTTGGGTCAAACTGAGCAGAATGGTAAAATGGTCATTTTTCAAGGATCGGGAGGTGGAAACATCAAAAATAGGGTTGGCCTGTCAAAAAAAATTTTTTAGTTGGATAAGCGTAAATTAATGACAACACAAATACGAATGCGGCATGTGAATATGGAGACATACGAGTACGACATGACATAATCGAAATTTAAATCAATTCATTTGGGCAAGGAAATTCTCGAAGATTTAATGGCTAGGATTGTTACCTGATTTGAGAGATTTGATTGTCGAATTCGGACCTCGTGTCACCTTATGGATCAAGATTGCGGCTCGAACGATGGGGATGAACTTGTGACTTGTGTTGATCAGTAGAGAAATTAGTGATGGTAACACCTAGATTTAAACTCTCACCATCTTTAATACTCTCTTTTAAAAAAAAGGATTCTCTCTCTTTTTTTTATTTTTTCTTTCTCTCTAATTTTTTTTTCAATCTCTCAAAACGCTCTCAAGCATCCAAAATTTTCTTTCTCCCCCAAAGAATTCCCATTCCCAACTCTCTTCTTCTTTCTTTTATAGGCAACTTATTTCATTCTCTCCATTCTAATTTTCTCCACTAACTCTATCTCCCATTCTAATTTCTCCACCAACTCTTTTTCATCTTCATCTTCCTTTCTCCATCTCTATCTCACATTCTAATTTCTTCACTAACTCTTCTTCATCTTCATCTTCCTTTCTCCATCTCTATCTCATATTCTAATTTCTCCACTAACTATGCTTCATTTTCATCTTCTTTTCTCCCTATCTATCTCCCTTCCTACTTACTCTTCTTCATCTCCATCTTCCCTTCTCTATTCTCATCTTATTTTCTATATCTATTCTTCTCCATCTTCTCTTCTCCATCTCCTCTTCTCCATATTCCCTTCTCTATTCTAATTTCTCAACTAACTCTTCTTTTTGTTATTTGTAAAATAATCCCTCAAGTGTTAGGTATTTGCACTCTAGTCCCTGAGATTTAAGTATTTACAATTCAGTCCCTAGAGAAATATTTCTTTAAGTCCAAATCTCCTCATAATTTTCGACACACCTCCCCTATGCTTAGTCGAAATTTACCTCATGTCAAATTTAAGCTCATTTCCTGCCGCTGAAGATAATGCAAAATTTAATTAAAGCCCTTTTGCACAATTGAGTCATTCTAGGTATAATTGGGCCAAGATGAAAATTTAAAATATTAGAGAATAATATTATAACTCCTAAAAGTGAAAAATGAAAATAAATTGACTCAAATTGAATGTTTTTTGCCCGATTCGAGATTATGCTCGTGAAGCAATACCCGATCCCGAATTAGATTTTTTTTAAAATTTGTGATGGCCCATATAAAATGGAATTTAAAAGAAAAATATTAATTATTTTTATGTATTTTTGTGGCCTCAAATACTATTATTTATTAAATATTTTCCCAATTTCTAAAAAATATATAAAAAATACAAAAAAATGAAAAATTATTTTTGTTCAAAATGGTTGCCTAAGCTTGGCCAAGGCCTCCAAAGTTGATTTTGCAATTTTCTCATTTTTCTTGATTTTTTTTTATGAATTTTCGAAATTAAAAATATCGAAAAATGCTGAAAATATGAAAAATTATTTTTTATCAAAATTGGTTCCCTAGGCTTGGCCAAGGTTGCCAAGTTGATTTTTCAATTTTATGAATTTTTATGGATTTTCTATTAATTTTCAAAATAAAAATGCCGAAAAATACTGAAAATATGAAAAATCATTTTTTGGTCAAAATCGGTTCCCTAGGCTTGGCCAAGGTCCCCAAAGTTGATTTTTTTTTTTATGAATTTTAAAATAGAAAAGATGATTAAAATCAGGTGTCAACACCCATGAGGGGCCAAATTGTTATTTTCAAAATATTAAGAAGGAAATTAATCAAAATAAGATTGGTCAGTCGAAATAACCCGTTTCCTGATTTTGAGACTTCTGAGAATTTTTTTGAAATTTTCGAGACAAATTATCCATAAGGACAAAATCATCATTTTGAAAAATCAGGAGGAAGGAAATTCATCAAAAATAGGATTGAACCAGTCGAAATGGCCCGTTGGCTAATTTTTTAGATTTTTCTGAATTTTTCTGAATTTTTGAGACATTTTCCCCATAAGGGGTAAAATCGTCATTTTGGAAAAATCAGAAGGAAATTCAGCAAAAATAGGATGGCCAGTCAAAATGGCATGTTTCCTAATTTTTGAGATTTTTCTGATTTTTCTGAATTTTTTTCCACATTTATTATTATATTTATTATTATTATTATTATTATTATTATTATTATTTTGGATTTTACGGATTTGGCTCCATCTATACTGTGACTACACAAGAGATCGTGATCATGAAATTCCGATTATCACAAAGAAGCACAAGCAGGCACAAGACGTACTGGATGTCACCGTCCAAACACAACATGAGTCGAATTGTCATCAGAATCCATTTCCAGGATGCCAATGCTTTGACCCATATAGGAGATTCTCTCCCTATTGAATGAGCACTTTTTTTTTGTGGACGTGATCTCTACTTTATATCAGTTACATTCTTTAGCACCTCCATAGTCAAGTTTCCTTGAGTGTGTTTACCCTAGACAACCATAGGTGAAGAACTCAGAACTAAAACGAGAGAGCGCCACTTATAATCAAGTCCTCAGCCAAAAGTGGATATTCAATCTTGACCATATCTTAAGTGTGTTTACCCTAGACCACAATGGGAAGTTCTTCAGCAAGTGGAAGTTTCAACTCGATTACTTACACTAAATCACACCATAATGCAAGCTCTCAACGTGTAGCTCTGTGCGGGCCGAATCATGCGCTTCTAATTCACAGATCATCCAGTCCTATCGCACTAAAAGCATGACCATGGGAATCGGAAACACTGCATAAAAAAACGCCATAGAACTAGCACCGGAAACTCTATTCATCTACGATTCCGCGATCATCCGCACACAGAAAATCTACAATCGACAGAGAAAGAGAGGGAGACAACGGAAATTGACAATGATTCAGGTAAAACGAGCTCGAGAATCGATTGGGAGACGATACCTCCTTTCGGGACAACTCCAAGACATATGGGAGGACGAATTGACCGTGAGTATAAGGGCTATCTCGATGTGACATTTTGAAATTCGACCATTTTTTCGAATTTGAACAGATGGTATTTTATAGAGGCATTACAAATGAATCTCACTCGAAACTGACCACTTCGAGATAACTGACCAAAGGGGAAAGCTAACTAGGAAATTAAGCATATAGACTAAATGGTTGATACGCGTGACTCCTAAAGCCATCCATTTGTTTGAGTATTTATTTAAAGTCGTCATCTTATGAATTAGGCCACGAATGAAATTTCGAAATAGGACAATCGACTCTCATAAGTGTCACAGTTTGCTAGCTTGGATGCCACCTCGAAAAGAGTGAAATTGGCAGTTTAGCTTTAGAGGGTCTAGAGGAATGGCAAAATTGAAAATTTTCTATCTCATCCTCGGTTTGCTGTAACTCCGAAGCTAGAGGGCAGTGGTATTTTCGCGGGGTTAGAAAAATTATTCGGTGGTACTCTGAGTCTTTTTTCAATTGTGTTAGGGCCCAGATCAGACTCGAATTTGCATGAATTTCGAAGAATATCTTGTGGGTCACTTTTTGACCATGTTTGACTCAATTATTGGTGACTGAACCATAAACAGTCCAGAATTCACTAACTGTAATAAAATAACCAATTCGTTTAGCTTTATGTTATTTTCAATAAATAGTAAACGCTAATAATTGTGACCATCCTTTATTAATGCCAAGACCACCTTCTTTCTCCTCCATTACCACTCTTTGACCAATCTCTCTCTCTCTCTCTCTCTCCTCTCTCTCTCTCTCTCTCTCATCTCTCTCTCTCTCTCCTCTCTCCTCTCTCTCTCTTCCGCCGTCACGCTATCGCCGGCTTCCACCCTTCGCCGCTGGTGATCCACCGTTATTCGACTCCTAGATTATATCATAACTCAGTCTATGGTGGTTACATAGAACTCTACTTCATCTTTTTCTGATATCGTTTGCGCCTTTGATCGGCCGTTTCCACCATGGCCGTCGAAAATTGCTGCTGGCCTTAGAGTTAGATGTTTTGAGCCACCGTTGATGTATATTGACCTTGGCGACCTCGGGGACTCATTTTCATCCTTGGATCTTCGTTTCAAGCTCTAGAACACCTCAATTCAGCCTTGTTTAGCCTTGGATTCTGCTGTTTTCTGCCGATGCCACTCTTGCCGTTGTGCTCCGCTATGCGCCGCCTTGCGCTGTCACTCCTGCTACTTGTCCAGCTTCATTTTAGCCTTGATTAGTTAAGCAAAACCTCTATATCTCGATTAGGATATTATATATGCCTTGGACTAGCTCTAGGGACCGATTCGAGGCAAATCGGTTTAGAAAAATTGTTGGAATTAGCAGGTTTAAAAAAAAATTAATTCTGTGGAGGCCATGAGCTTACTGTTCTAGATTGAATATGGGCCAAATTTATGCTGTCCTTGAGAATCAACATGGGTCCCCATGAGGTTCGGGTACCGAAAAATGCATTTTTGAGGTATTTTATGCAAAAACGGGCTCGAAAAACATTTTATCAAATTATTTTTTACACTCTAGGGCTACGTCAATGTTCAAAAATATGTATGAAGTTGTTCACGTAAGATTTAATTAACTATCGCTTTATGGTGAGCTCAACGTGAAACCTTTGTGTTAAAATAATGAAATTAGGTAATTTTTAATGAAATTGGCTACGTTAGGCCACGTGTGGCAAAGTGATTGGCTCGGACAGTGTGTCAGCCACGTGATTTTAAATGTTTGGGTTGTGCCTTGAGGAATTGCCTGAAATGATTGGCAGTCGATTTCTACCGTTTATGAATGCAGGGTTTTATCCGCCTGAATATATATACATGTAATGGATTTTTTGCATTCTATTTTTATGTATTATGGCATGGGGGATATTGAATTGAGAAGTGCCGACTTGAGATGGTTGGTTTACGCGGGTCCGAGGCACAGTACGCCTGGATGCATTTGACGTAGGTAGCTGGAGAGATAAGGGTACTAACCTAAGGTAGTTAGTTTATGCAGATTGAGGTACTGGGATGTTATTGTGTACCTAGGCATTTGTATGCCAGAGACGTATATGTGGGTGCATGGATTAGTGGTACCAACTTGATGTGTTTAACGTAGGTCGAGTTGGCTATTGAGCTAAGACTCTTGTTTGAGCGTTGCATGCATATGTATTTACATTGATTGTCTTGGATTGGACTTGATTGATTGGTATGCTTGGCCATGTATGGCGAGCTACTGGTTAGCTGTTTTCTTGATATTTTGATTTTGTGGCCTTGGATTAGACTTGAGCTGCTTTCGTGATTGGCCATTTATAGCGAGTTTTTTGTTGTGCGTTGTTGACACTTGATTTTTGGCCAATTTTATTTTTCAAAATTTTTTAGAAAATCCATAAAAATTCATAAAATTGAAAAATCAACTTTGGGGACCTTGGTTTGGCCTAGGGAACCAATTTTGAGCAAAAAATAATTTTCCTTATTTTTTATATTTTTCTGCATTTTATTTTCAAAAATTCATAAAACATCAATAAAAAGTGAGAAAATTGAAAAATCAACTTTGGAAGCCTCAGCCTAGCCTAGGGAACCAATTTTGAGCAAAAAATAATTTTCTTTATTTTTTGTATTTTTAATATTTTTAGAAATTAAGAAAATAATAAAAAAATTAATAAAAAATAGCATTTAAAGTCATAAAATTACCAAAAAATAGTCAGTATTTTTAATTTAACTTTCTCTTCATTTTGGATGAATAAATTTTGAAAAATAAAGTCTAGAATCTAGTGTTTCTTTGTTAATTTCATTTTTCAGAATAATTAAATAATTCTAGAAATTCCATTTTAGCCTTTTAATTTTCAATTTTTACATTTTCAGAGTCGTGTCATCCTCCTCTATTTTTCAAAATTAAAATCCAGTCCAAAAGCCCTCAGAATTGCCCAATTTCGCTGAAAAGAACCAAAATGCAATTTCTGATTTTTCAAATTAGTCCCTAAAATCACTAAAAATGAAATTAAAAATTTTATAGGGACTGAATTGAAAATAGGAAGACGTCACCCCCTAGATTTTGACCCCCTGAATCCATTGGTGGCAACAATTTTTGCAAAAAAGGCCATTAGGACTTTTGATTTTACAAAATGGGTCCTCGGGTCAAACCCAAAAATGGGGTTTTTGCGCAAATATTGAATAATTTCTGGGGAAAATGCCATTTTCGAATAGATTTGATGCCCCTGAGCCCAATCCTGGTGTCAATTTCGGAAAAAAGTGAAAAATTTGGGGTCAATTTCAATAAAATGAGTGACTTGGGTCGGTCGGGTCGGACCAAATCCGACCCGACCCGACCCGATCAACTTCATCATCTTCCCCGGGCGAACCCTGCGCGCGCTTTGGATTTGAACAGGGAGAAATTCGTTGAAAAATCAGTGAAATTAGCGAGGATTCTGGGGCACGAATCAAGGGCAAAATCTGAATTTTGTTAATGGATCTTCGAGGGAGAGATTGTAGGGGGGGGATAAGGCGTGAAATGGCTTTAAAAAGGAGATTTTTGGGGGAGCTGGGGAGATTTTTTGGACGGCCATTGAAGGGAAGGTCGAGAGCTTCCAGAGTTAATCCAAGGCGACCCAAGTCACATCAAGTTCTACCGATCGTCCCCAAAGCTTCACACGTCCTTGAAGAATCTTTTGATCGCCGCAGCGTGTGATTTTATCAGCAAACCAGGTAATTACCATGTTTGAGCTCGAAGCTCTGTGTCAATGGTGAAATCTGCGTTTCTCAATCTTTCTTGGTGATTCTTGGCCTGAAATGCTCCTTATGCTCTGCTGATTCCACTTCTGTGTTCATCTTGCACTTTTGTTGCATGAAACCGATCGAGTCGACCACACAAGTGCTCGGCCACTGTGACTTCCGCCGACCGTCCCAGACTATTATCAAGCTCCATAGATGTGCCGATAAGCTTATCTGACCTTCCTTGACACTCATTGATGTGTTTATTTACGTTCTCGGTGTTGAAAATTGCATGTGGAACCCTGACTGAAAATCGGTACTGTGACGGCTCGGGTTGGCATGATTTAGGTCAGTTTTTTGGGCCGAAAATAGGAAATGTTGCACGTCGGAATGTCTAGATCTGATTTGGTGTCGAAATCGTGAAGTTTAGGTAACTTTTGACGTTGGATTGGTCCTCCGGCGAGGCGCCGGTGATGGAACGCCGGCGCCGATCTTCTTCCCCGGCGAAGAGTTGACCAGGTCAACCCTCGTTGACCTGGTCTACGCACACGTGGCATCTACGTGGCACCCCACGTCGGATGCCACGTCAGCACAGTGAACATAAGGCTTAAAGAAAACGACAAACTCGATCGAACGGCCAGGATTAGTCTCAGGTTTAATCTCAGCCATAGATTCCTTTGGTAGATCGGACGACCGTGGAATAGCCACATGGCGGAATCCTGACCATAGGGTCGAAATTTAGGCGGGAGAATATAAAAATGTAATAAAAAATCTCAAAAATTCGAAAAATGCCCAAAACTGCGTCGTTTTTGCGCCGGATTTAGGATCGCGGGTCTTGGGCCGGGTCAGGCTCAGTGGGCCGGGTCCATCCGACCCGGTCCGTATAACAAATAAACAAATACAAAAATAAATAATAGAAAATTCAGAATATTAATAAAAAAATTAAAAAGATAGAAAATTAATAGAAACTGAAGCGGCGTCATTTTAATTCCCGGGTTTTAGGTTTGGACCTTTGGGTCGGATGGGCCGGGTCAACCCGACCCGGTCCGAAAAAATTAGAAAATAATAAAAAAAAATAAACAATAAATAAATAAATAAATAATCGAATAAATAGATTATAAAAATACAAAAAGTATAAAGAATTCTAAAAAATCTTATAAAAATTTAGAAATTCGGGAATTATAAGAAAATAAATAAAAAAATAATAAAAAGTAATAAAAAAAATCACAAAAAATTCATAGAAATTTTACAAAATTTTAAAAAAAATTGTTAAAAAAAAGTGAAAATTTCAGAAAGAATAGGAAAAATATTAGAAAATAAGATATAATAATAATAAAATTCCAAAAAATAGAAAATATCCCTAAAATCATAAAAAAATCAAAAAATTCCAAAAAAATCAGAAAATGCAGAAAATGTCCAAAAATAAGAAAAATTCAGAAAAATCACAAAAAATTCTGGAAAATGTCCAAAAATAGAGAAAATCCTTAGAAAGTCAAAAAAAAATTCTAAAAAAAAATCCAAAAAAAAATAAAAAAAAATTCAGAAAAATTTTCAAAAAATACGAAAATCAAGGAAAAACCATGCCCAACTAGTTTGGCCCATTTTCGCACTTTTGACCTCCCGAGTCCTCGGAAATTACTATTTTTCCCTTCCGGGCGACTTGACCCAAATTTTTCCAAATTTCTTTAGAACTTAGTTGACATTTCCCCTAGGTCTCTGAGACTCCTCTAGGCTCGTTTTGATTTGTCTTAACTGGACTTGATGTGATTCTTTCATTTATGGTGCAATTATCTCCATTGGTTGTGACTGTTAGATTAGCTTTCCATTTGTATGAACCCTTTAGACTTTTCAGAGCCTACCTCACTCAATTTCGCCTGCATGAACCTCTTAGACTAAGAAATTACTCAACTTAGGTACCGAAAGGGCGCCGATAGCAATATCGACGTAACAAAGTCCCCGAATCTAGATCTCTGATTTTCGTAGGATCGAACGATCTCTCCCAATCGTTTGATAGGGTTTCCAGTCATACCCTCCAATAAATGATTGGTGGCGACTCCAATGGCATGCACACTATCCACATGTCACCCGACCATACTAAGGTCGACTTCGATTTAAAACTTCTTGACGCGATTTGGTATGGGCCTGGGAGGGTCCGAGCCGAGTCCAGATACCCAATGGGCCTAGCAATCCATTAGCTCCCTCGGGATCCGGAAATCTCGGGAGGGTCGCGACATGCGTTATCTTTGATCTTTCTTGACCCTATGATTTTTAGTTTGGCCTTGTGATTTTAAGTGTCTAGTTGAGGCGTAGAGTTTGGCTTGTAGGTGTTTGGTGTCATGAGCGAGGTTAGGGGTTGGCTTGCTGAGAATTGTTCTCATTGGTGATTGCCCTTATTTTCAGACCCCCAACCCCCGCATGAATGCGGTACCGGTAAGACAGGGAATCTCGATGGACATAGACACCGAAAGCTAGTCATTCCCTGGACCAGAGGGTGGTTTTTTGTAAGATATAAGAGTATCGTATAGGTAGACATTAGCCAGAGGCATCGGTAGCCTCACTAGTATGTGGCCTGGATGTATAGATTGGGGAACATGCTTCATGGTCCATTGCGAGGTTTTGAAGTCCTCGCTACAGTGGTAGTTGTATGGGATCCGACAAGAGACGTTTTGGCTGAGGGTAAGGTGTTGAGTGAAGAAAGGCAGAGGACTGAGTCTGGCGATGATGATCTCATGGATGTTTTGGTAGTATCTGATGATGAAAAGCCTGAGGGAAAATCGCTAGCATCTAAGGAAAAAGAAGAACCTGAGGAACCATCGTCTTCTGAGTAGAGTGGGACCACTGATGGCGAAATCGATGACGATGAGTAGAGTAGGCTAAAGATGTAGCCTTGTTTGATAGGGAGTTTGAGTAGCTTGATGTGTAACCAGAAGAGTGCAAGTGGAAGAAGAAATAACCGACCTGAGCCTTTTTTGTTAAAGGTCGAGCAATGAGATGTAAAAAGGGATGACAAAAATTTTGAATTGTTCATATGACATCACCCTAGTTTGAGAATGCATATATAAAGGCATGTAATATATGAATGGTTGATGAAATTCATTGCACTGTCTCTCACTCTACCGCTTTTTTGTGTGTGTTTGGAGGAGCTCGCTTCTATTGTTATAGGAACTCTGAGGTCGTTTAGCTTATGATGAGTTTCCTAAGCTGTCGTGGTTGTTAACCAATCGATCGTATAGGTTGATACGGATGTTGCGTGGCTCGCCAGGTTAGGGACATGATATGCCACATGTAAGAATCAACACATGCATGCAGTTTCAAACCAACTAGATCTTTACTTTTGTCTTTCTTTATCAAATGCTATGGGATGGTGCCTAATCATACAAAATTATTATGCTCTATGCTCTTACTTTTCAGAAAACATAAAGACCAAAATAAATTTCTAGATATAACCAAGAAAAAGGACAACTTAAATGCTACAATTGAGCTAGAGTCGGAAGCATATTGTGTGAAAGTAATCCCCCCATATGCCTCGATGAAAAATTTGCTGATTGGCGTTCAGCGGCGTGGCTTTTTATTTGAGTAGGAGAAGATGACGGGATTGCTAAAATCAAGAGTAATTTCTTTTTTGCCTATTTTCGAGTTTAGGCTTATTGATGGGTATTTATAGGCTATAGCATCCAATGTGGGTGGAACATCAATGGCAAAGGTTTCTTTTCTCATGGGGAGATCCACGTTGCTTTTCTCACTAGGTGGTCACTTTCATGATACCTCTCAACTTGAGGACCTTCTGTCTACCAGCTTCTAGGTTCTATGAATTGTTCAAAATTCGAATTCAATCAATTTCATCATCTCTAATTTTGCCTTTAGGACACCTGGTTTTCGACACAATGCTCTCGTAAATAGATAAATATGATTGATCTTTATGAAGTTCAACGTAATATTTATTCAAGGTGTGAAAGTATATCGCATTGCTATAGCTTCAAAAAGACCACATTCATAGATATTATAAGACCCCCTCTCACGTGCAAACTAGACTAGAGGTGACTTATAGACAAAAATACGCGATAATGGTAGCATCAGGTTATGGTATTATGTTAGAATGTATAATTCAAAGGCTTGAACTAATAGATAGATATATATATATATATATAACATATATATATATATATATATATAGAGGAGAGAGAGAGAGAGAGAGAGAGAGAGAGAGAGACCCCATGAATTTAAAGAGTATATAAATCACATAGTCAAGCGATGTGAGATATTTCAATAACGACGAAGTTGGTGTAGAATTACTAGGATGTTACATATCTTTTGCTCTATGTAATATTTGTCTAGTTTTATTTATAGTGGTGAACTTCTTTTCACGTTTGTTAAGTCGTATGTGCATGCCACATGTAAGAATCAACACATGCATGCAGTTTCAAACCAACTGGATCTTACCTTTGTTTTTCTTTATAAAATGCTGTGGGATGGTGCCCAATCATAGAAAATTATTATGCTCTACACTCTTACTTTTCAAAAAACATAAAGACTAAATAAATTTCTGGATATATTCCAAGAAAAAGAACAACTTAAATGCTACCATTGAGTGGAGTCCAAAGCATATTTGTGAAAGTAATCCTCCCATATGCCTCGATGAAAATTTGCTGATCGGCGTTCAGCGGCATGGCTTTTATTTAAGCAAGAGAAGATGACGGGATTGCTAAAATCTGAAGAGACATTTCTTTTTCGCTGTTTCGAGATTTAGGCTTATTGATGGGTATTTATAGGCTATATATCCAATGTGGGTGGAACATCAAAGGCAAAGGTTTCTTTTCTCAAAAACAAATTCTTCATATTACGAGGTCCGCATGTAGTACATTTTCGAATCCAACCCAAGTGTCGGGTGAATAGTTGGAACTTTAATCATCCACCGGTTTCTATCCGTTATCATCCATCAACTAATTCACAGTTAAAATTACACTAGTCAAATGGGACTTATGTGTAGGGTTGACAAATGGACCATCCCAGATTGATCAATTTAATCTGTTTTCATCTATTTCATGCAATACAAATTTAGTGAATTATACCCAATACAATCAACAAAAATTTGTACCTGAATTGAGGTGAGAGCGTAAAGTAAGTGAGTACAAGATTGAATGAGGATAAAAGAGAGTTATAGAGGTAGGATAGGTTAAGTAAGTTGTAAATCCATTTAACGCTCATATTAGTTTAGATTTTACCATTCTAAACTCATTTATGACGCATTATTGCATAGAACTAATTCATATAATAACTCAATTGACGTGACTTTTTATTTGAGCAGGAGAAGAAGATGGATTACGCAAATTTGAAGAGACTTTCCCTTTTGCTCTTTTCATGATTTAGGTGACTCTGCAAATACAAATGAAGAACAGTGGAGGGTAGAGGCTTTTTTGGGAGCATCGAAACCGTATCCATGGGTGTTTGTAGGCTATGGCATCCTATGTCTGATTGAGGTGTTCCACCAAAGGTTTGTTTTCTCAAAACAAGTTTTTCCATCAAATTTTTAGATCAGATTGACATATCAAGTTAAAGGTATAACTGTACCATAGACATCTCTCCCAGAATTCAATCTGACTATTGTGTAAACTGCCAGAGCTATATTGGCAAGGACAATCTGACACACGAGAACTGTCAGAGCCACATTGGCGAGGACAATCTAAACTTGTGTTGCATCCAAAATGATAGTCCATTAAAAACTTTCTACTGGAGCACTGATTTATCACAAGTCTCGCGTGTCCCATGCTTGATGAGGAGATCCACGTTGCTTTTCTCACTGGGTGTTCACTTTCATGATACCTCTCAACTTGAGGGACCTTGAAAGTGCAATCACTTTCATGTCTAGCAGCTTCTAGGCTCTATGAATTGTTCAAAATTCGAACTCAATCAATTTCATCGTCTCTCCTCTAATTTTGCCTTTCGGGATACCTATTTTCCACACGATGCTTGTGTAAATAGATTAATATGATTGATCCTTATGAAGTTCAACTTAATATTTTTCAAGGGGGAAAGTACATCGCATTGCCACTAGCTTCAAAAGACCACATTCATATGTTATTACAATACCCCCTCTCACGTGCAAACCAGACTAGAGGTGACTTATGGACAAAAATACGCGATAAGGGTGGCACCAGGTCATGGTATTATGTTAGAATGTATAATTCAAAAACGAGAGAGAGAGAGAGAGAGAGAGAGAGAGAGAGAGAGAGAGAGAGAGAGAGAGAGAGAGAGAGAGAGAGAGACCACATGAATCAAAAGAGTATATAAATCTCATAGTCAAGCAATATGAGATATTTCAATAATGACGAAGTTGGTGTAGAATTACTAGGATGTTGCATGGCGTTTGCTCTATGTTAATATATGTCTAGTTTTATTTATAGTGGTGAACTTCTTTCCACATTTGTTAAGTCATATGTGCATGCCAAGTGTAAGAATCAACACATGCATGCAGTTTCAAACCAATCGAATCTTACTTTTGTTTTTCTTTATCAAATGCTGTGGGATGGTGCCTAATCATGCAAAATTATTATGCTCTATGCTCTTACTTTTCAGAAAACATAAAGACCAAATAAATTTCCGGATATGATTCAAGAAAAAGAACAACTTAAATGCTACCATTGAGCTGGAATCGGTAGCATAGTTGTGAAAGTAATCCCCCCATATGCCTCAATGAAAATTTGTTGATCGGAGTTCAGCTGCGTGGCTTTTTATTAGAGCAGGAGAAGATGATGGGATTGCTAAAATTTGAAGAGACATTTCATTTTTGCTATTTTCGAGATTTAGGCTTATTGATGGTTATTTATAGGCTATAGCATCCAATGTGGGTGGAATATCAAAGGCAAAGGTTTTTCTTCGCAAAAACAAGTTCTTGATATTTCGAAGTCTGCATGTAGTACATTTTTGAAATTCAACCCAAGTGTCAGGCGAACAATTGGAACTTTAATCATCCACCGGTTTCTCTCCGTTATCATCCATCAACTAATTCGCGATTGAAATTAGACTCGTGAAATGGGACTTATGCATAGGATTGACAAATGGACTAACCCAGATTGATCAATTTAATTTATTTTGGCCGATTTTCACGCAATACAAATCTAGTGACTCATACCCGATACAATCGACAAAAACTTGTACCTGAATTGAGGTGAGAGCGTAAAGTCATTTAGTACAAGATCGAATGAGGACGAGAGAGAGTTATAGAAGTAGGTTAGGTTTAAGTAAGTTGTAAATCCATTTAACGCTCATATTAGTACCATTCTAAACTCATTTATGATGCATTATTGGATAGAACTAATTCATATAATAACTCAATTGATATGGCTTTTTATTTGAGTAGGAGAAGAAGATGGGATTGCGCAAATCTGAAGAGACATTCCCTTTCTCTATTTTCTTGATTTAGGTGACTCTGCAAAAACAAATGAAGAACAGTGGAGGGTAGAGGCCTTTCTGGGAGCGTCGAAACCATATCCATGGGTATTTGTAGGCTAAGGGATCCTATGTCTGACCGAGGTGTTCCATCAAAGGTTTATTTTCTCAAAACAAGTTTTTCCATCAAATTTTCTAACCAGATTGACATTTCAAGTTAAAGGTATAACTGTACCATGGACATCTCTCCCAGAATTCAATCTGAGTATTGTGCGAACTGTCAAAGCTACATTGGCAAGGACAATCTGACACATGTGAAACTGTCCAGGGCACATTGGCATGGACAATCTAACCTTGTGTTGCGTCCAAAATGATAGTCCATTAAAAACTTTCTACTGGGGCATTCACTTGTCACAAGTCTCGCGTGTCCTATGCCTGATGGGGAGATCCACGCTGTGTTTCTCACTGCGTGGTTACTTTCATGATACCTCTCAACTTGAGGGACCTTGAAAGTGCAATCACTTTCATTTCTGGTAGCTTCTAGTTTTATGAATTGTTCAAAATTTGAACTCAATCAATTTCATCGTCTCTCCTCTAATTTTCCTTTTTGGACACCAATTTTCCACACGATGCTTGCGTAAATAGATAAATATGGTTGATCATTATGAAGTTCAACTTAATAATTTTCCAAGGGGGAAAGTATATCGCATTGCTACTAGCTTCAAAAGACCACCTTCATATGATATTATGATACCCCCTCTCATGTGCAAACCAGACTAAATGTGACATATGGACAAAAAACGCGATAAGTGTAGCACCGGGTCATGGCATTATGTTAGAATGTATAATTCGAAAGCTTGAACTAATACATAGAGAAAGAGAGAGACCATATGAATAAAAATAGTATATAAAGTTAAGCGATGTGAGATATTTCAATAATGACGAAGTTGGTGTGGAATTACTACGATATTGCGTGGCTTTTGCTCTATGTTAATTGTCGCGACCCGAGAAATTTTTCTGGCAGGTGAACGGATTATTAGGTTAGCTAGATGGATTAACCTAATACGGACCCTCCCAAATCCTACCGAATCGAAACGTTGATTTTTATTCAAATGATTTTAAAATTTGGAGTCGCCACTAATCATTTTTGGTAGGTTGATTAGAAACTAAGTAAATTAGCGGGAGGACTAAATTACTTCTACGAACCAGAGATTATGAGTTCGGAGACTTGGTTACACTAGTTAATTAAAACTAATGCTCTTTCGGTACCTTAATTTCATGGATATCTTAATTTGGCAACTCAGGCTTGGTTTATTCATAAGGCTCTAGTGGACTGTTCTCTCTTTGTATTTTCACTTTTTAAATGGGATGCATGGATGGTATTTTTTTGGTATTTCCAAAGTATTATAATTTCCTGAAACCGAAAGAGGGAGTGTGTTAACGACTTCTGTGTAGTGTTACGACCTCCAACAGGTGGCTCGGCCTATTCATTCTGGGGTCGATCATTCGAAAATTTAATTACATGAAGTAAATGACAATAAATAAAGACCACCAATGGATGGCTCAGCCTTGACTTGGCCCTCTCTTTTGGGGTTTAATGGTACAGGAATTAAATTACAGGAAATTAAATTGTGATAAATAAAAACCTCCAATGGATGGCCTAGCATTGGCTTGGCTCTCCCATTTTGGGGTTTAATGTGTGGAAATTAAATTGCAGGAATTTAAATGACGGTAAGTAAAAACCTCCAATGGGCGGCCTAGCATTGGTTTGGCTCTTCCCTTTGGGGTTTAATGGTGCGGAAATAAATTGCAGGAATTTAAATGATGGTAAGTAAAAACCTCCAATGGGCAGCCCTAGCATTGGCTTGGCTCTTCCCTTTGGGGTTTAATGGTGCAGGAATTAAATTGGCAGTGAATTTAAATTG
>JAGVVM010001173.1:0-10044 GCA_019149425.1 Psidium friedrichsthalianum | reverse complement strand
CCTTCACTGGAGCTTTGACTCTATTCCCCATGAAATAAAACTTTCATTTGGATTTATGGTTTGGGTCGTAGGAACCCTGCATCGTATTCAAACATGAGTGGTACAACCAGAATCAATCCACCAGTATTATAAGGAATTTCTGCCAAATATGATTCGAAACATACAAAAGCACTAGGCTTACCTTTCTTTTTCGAACCATGCCTTACGTTTCAGACAGTCTTTTTGATAGTGTCCAGATTTTTTGCAGAAATGACACTTATCATTCTTTTTTCCTTCTTATGGATTTGGACAAAGACTCATTAATCTTTAGTGGTCCTTTATTGCCCTTTCCATTCTTCCTCCCTGGTTTTCTTTTAGCTCCTGGTTGACCCATGAGATTGACAGAGTGGATTCCTTGCTTCTTAAGTCTTGCTTCCTCTTGAATGAGCATACTTTGCAATTCGTCACATTCCACTTATCCTTTATAGTATTATAATTTATTTGGAATGGACCATATTCAGGAGGCAAGGAATTTATGATAAACTGCACAAGGAAACTTTCATCCACCTTCATTCCATGGAACTTAATCTTGCTGCTATATTTGCCATTTCAGTGACATGCTCATGCATGGTACGAGAACCATCGAACTTCATGAACATACCCATTAATGTCCCAGCAACTGACTTATCAGCAGAATCAATTGAGCACGACTTTCCACTAACTTCATAAACTCCTTAGCATTATCAATTTCAGGAATGGTTGACTTAATATTGTTTACTACTGTCATCCGCATGAACATTAAGCTTAGTCTGTTTGATCTTTCCCAAGCCGCATGGAAAGATCTTTCTTCAGTGCTGCTAGAAGTAGTAAGAGCAGCAGGCTTATCATTCATGAGTGCTAAATCAAGATCAAGAACACCTAGGTGAAACTTGACTTGTTCACTCCATTCAGAAAAGTTAAGCCCATTGAACTTCATAATAGACGAAGCTTGCGAATGAAGAGCAACGGAAACAGATGCTGCAAAATACATAGAATGCTCACACATTAATGCTTTGAGTCGTAACTTAAACACAAGATTTAGACAACAATCACACAACGTTAAATGTACATCGAAGTTCTCCTTTGGGTGATACAACAATGTACAACCATAAACATAATTGATGCTTAAATTTAATTTCACATAATTGTAATTATATATACTCCAATTAGACACGCTTGCCATCTTTGGACATGCTAAACATATCTAACCAAGTATACTAATTAACCACGATTATGTTCATGATTATAAAATTGACCGACCAACCTTTGGGCAATCCTTAAATATTTTATAATAAATGAACTTCAAGTTACCCAAGAAAAACAAAATATATATAACATCATGTAATCTCATCAGTAGCATCACATAAATATGGGTAATTGAATTTTATTTAACTTGACGTCTATGAGAAACTTTCTAATTCGGTCACTTTGGTGACTAACGAATTATACATAATATAGATATCAAATTAAATAATCATAACAATAATTATTTCATTGAATGAAGTACAATTAATTGTACAATTAAGAAAATTGTAGTGATGTATATGTAAATTATACAGTAATAGGCCCACACTAATATATACACATATGCAATTTTCAACATCAATTTCCTCATCAACCAGATTTCAGCGTAACCACATGATTTGATAGACACGCATAGCACAGGTCAAATTAGTTCAACAAAAACAAAGATGGCACCTAAACATTGGACAAATCAATTGCAACCAATCTTTTGATGTGTGACTAATTAAACTACATTATGTTCCATATGCAGTAAAGAGAATCCCCAAAAGTGCAGTACATGAGCCTCGCCAAGTGGGTAGCGCGTTAGGTGCTGTGCGCGTAACCTTGCACAAAACCATACCTCATGTGTTACCATCATCAAAGTATCTATCATGCGCACCTTTCTAGTGCACTCACAAGCCGCACGTAACGACCTTGCGGGCCGCAAACACATTTAGTCAAAGGAAAATCACAAGTTCTCAAGCCATGCTCTGATACCACATGTAAAACGAATCGATTCCATGAAAATCAAACCCTAATATTTTACATGAACATCGTACCCAAGGATCTTAGAACAAGATGATTTTCACGATGTCATAATAGACGAGAAACATACTTGATCCATAAAAGTTTCTTGTGAAGGAATCAATTGTAGATGAGAAAATCTTTCTGAGAAATAGGTTTCTCTCTCTTGACCCCTTTTATTTTCTGACGTTCTTGATGGAGAGAAAACTATCGTCTTTTTCTAGGGTTGAGAGAGAACCTAATCAGAGTCTTTTATTGTCACACCATCCATCATGGTGTACACTAATTAGAATGCACCTCTTTATTGACCAATAGAATTTTAGCACCTAATAATTATCAAACCTTAATCACATATGGCCATTAATCACGTGGGCCACAATAAAATCCAACAAAGTTTGCTCATGTTGATAACTCTCTGACTGAATAAGTCCCGTTTTCCTGTGGGTATGGCCGTGTAGGGCAGCAGGTCATGTGAGGAGGAGTTAGCAAGCGCTAGGGTATCATAGTGAGAGGAGTTTTGAGTGGAGACGCTATGATTGACCTAAGCATTCTGCTTTCGTCGGGCCTTTCATTAGATGCGAAATTGCAGGAGGGCAATCTTTCTTGTTCTGGATTCAGTAAACTGGCCAAGAGTATGTCCAGGGCGGTACGATCCTTAGTGGTGCCAGGTCAGGGAAGAAGATGACAAATTTTGGCTGATAGATCCATTTATTTTCTACGTTAAGGCTTTAATTACCTACATCTAGAGATACACGGACGTGACGAGTACTCACCCAAAGGGAGGTATTTCAAACCACGGAAGCAATCTTTCAGGCACAAACAGAGAACATGATAGACTCATGATCATAAGGTGGGAAACCACTATAAACATCATGCATGCATACATGCATAACCACGGTGAGCAATACCTCCGTAGGAAGGGACCACACTAGTTTTCCCCTTTCCAGAAAAATAGCCCAACGACGTTGATCCCGGCGCTGGTGCGAATGGTATCAGAGCCTAGTTCAGAAAACAAGGCGAATGGTATCAGAAACAGAGCCAAGTTAACCTTTCAGTTAAGAGAGCCAACAGAACTCAGGTATCACAGGTATCGCCTTTTCCATTCCATTCTCTCGTTTCAATTCGATTATGACGTACCGGTACCAAAGCGACACTACATGTATCTGTGAGATCGTACATCCTCTTGATGGTCGAATTCCATTACTAGGCGATCTGACAGTATTCATGCTTGGATGATGTATCAAGCTTATCGGTAAATGAAGCTTGCAAACCTTAACTCTTTTTGGAAGAAAATTAGCAGACATAACTGCTTCTTCCATTGACTGACCCGAGCACTTGCACTTTCCGATCACTGCAGAGACTTCTGGTATTCTGGTATTCAAGAGTCAAAATGCTCTTTATATACCCCACCGGCATGCTTGCTTTAGGACACAGGATCGATGATTTAGCTCCGCCTGGCCCGCACTAATGGACGCCAAGGCATTGTGTTTCACGAAGCGTAAGCTCGAGTAGCAGATCCAGATAGCCCAGCTAGACTTACTGCACGCTCAGCTCAGCGCTGGCCCAAGCCAAAATGAGACTGACAAGAAGAAAGGTCAGTTAGCTCCGAACTGCTAAGATTTGGATCGATGGCGGAGGGAACTTGGATGAAAATGGGTATCTGGGACCAGAGAAACGCATCAAGCACTACAGCAATCTCCACAGAATACTGCTTGTAGGCGAGGGTGATTTTTCCTTTGCAGCTTGCTTGGCCAGGAAATTCGGCGCTGCCGTTAACATGGTCGCTACTCGCTAGACTCGAGAGGTACCCATGCAAAATCACATATGCTGGAGCTCGCTAGAAAGCTGAGGATGTTCTTGATGTCTGTCGCTAACTGTATCAAAATTAAGAACCTAAGATACTTTGTCTGTCCTTACCATTTCTAAGGCTGTCCCTCAGTTTCAATCCTAGTTATTGTTTTGGTAAATTTTCACGTCCCTTTTTGTCCTTAGGCAGGATATGGATGAGTTATGCAACATCAGCGATTGACAACTTGGAAGCCATCGAGGGCTTTGGGGGCACCGTTTTGCATGAAGTGGACGCTCATACCATGAGCAAACACCCCATTCTCAAGAAAAATCCTTCGATCGAATAGTCTACAACTTTCCTCATGCTGGCTTCAACGGCCCTGAAACGTCCTTACTCCAGATTGAGTTAGTCGCCAGCTCTCGAGTGTTTCGTTTCATCTGAAGCTAACATCCATAAATGCGTGCCTCGATCTTTCTTTCCATCTGTAATAATCTATCCTACATTGCAAATTCAGCTGTATCGGATGTGTATTTGTTTTCAGGCTTCACCGAGATCTGGTGAGAGGCTTCCTGAAGAATGCAAAGAAGATGCTGACCGAGGACGGAGAGGTTCATGTGACGCACAAGACTGTGCATCCATACAGCAAGTGGGAAATCGAGAAGCTCGCCGAGGAACAAGGCCTGTTCTTGGTCGAGGAAGCGCCATTCTCCGCATGAGATTATGGAGGGTATGTCAATCGGAAAGGCTCGGGCGCAAAGTGTCATCGTACTTTTCCATTCGGAGAAGCCTCTACTTACAAGTTTAGCAAAAATGATCAAGGAATCCACATTGCTAATGCTCTGCTTAACTTGAACTTGGCCGATCTTGTTGAGCATGCCGAAGCGAAATGATCACTGGGTAGTATGTATGATGTGGTGTAGTTGCAGTGTTCTCCAGCAGGGCATAAAAGATAGCTTTAATTTCGCATTCTAGCTTGGAATGCACTTCATTTTTATGCATGCTTTTACGAATTTTTTTTTTGGATTTTCGCGTTTGGTTCATAAAAAAAATATTTCGATCAATTAAAAAAATTCTTTCATAAATTGGGAAAATAATTTTCTCCTTTTAAAAAGAGAAGTATTTCCTCATCTTTTCTCGTTGCACACCTTCACCTTCTTTTCTTCCTAATTATTTTTTACTTTTCTTTTTTTTTTCTTCTTCCTCAACCGGTCTTCGGCCACAATGATAGCTAGTGACTGCCCATAGGCAAGACGGGAGCTCGCCTATGGGCTGATTATCAGCCATCGCCATGGCCCACAGCAAGCATAGGAAGATAGAAAATAAAAATAAAATATATTAAAATTTTGAAATATTTGTTAATTTTCTCCTGATGGATTTTCATATCAAATGGAGAATTATTTTCTTATTCATTTTCAAATTTTAGCTAACCACTGAAAAATATTGTCATTTTCCTAGAAAATGACTTTTGGAAAATATTTTTTAGGAAACATCTCATTTCACGCAAAAAAAAAACAGAGCCTAGATGTACTAATTTCCATGAAATTTTTCTGTGAAAAAGGGTTCATTAATGATTTGTGTCCAAGATTGATTAGGAAGGGGATAATTTAGTTATTTTCCTGAATTTCAATTTCTGGAATAATTTATTTCTCCCTTAAAAAGGAAAAAATATTAATTTTATTATTTGCTCTCAAATATCAAAATCCTGTAAAAATTACATCGAAAACTAACCTTTTTATCCATAAAAGTCTCTACTGACAATTTTTAATGGTTAAGAAAACATCGAAATACGCCAGATTTGATGGACAAAATTCCTAAACTGGGATACTCTCTTATCCATCGTGCAATAAATTCAAATGTAGATGATTATACAATTCTCATGGGTTTCTTCCATAAAGGTTCAAATCTTTCGACTTTCTCTCTTTTTTAATTTGGGCATGGGCTAATGAACTTATAGATGTACTAATAATAAAAATAAACTTATAGACGTGAAGAGAAGCAAGTGCCTTATTATACTTAAGTTCTGAATATACTAGGGAGTTGAGCTAACTTCGAATTTAAACCGAAACTGAGTATTGAATAGTCCAGCTGAAGCATGTAGTACTCGAAATAGATCCAGCTGAAGCATGTGGACCACCTACCTCGAAATCAAGTCTTACCCTTCGAGTTGAGTCGAGTTTGAGTTGCAAATTGTATCGGAATTGACTCCATCAAATTAAATCTGACCAAAGAATTCAACAAGTTGCAAATTTAACCTCAATCCTCTTATTGTCTCCCAAGACACATGCCTTGTAGTGTCTTGAATGGTCATGGTAGACCTCTCATCTTCGACCGTCCTTTCACTTTTTCTTTTTTGTCCTTTTCAAATTGTGAGCGTTGATAGCGAGAGAACGTGAAAGGTCATTCATTCACCATTAGCATAATGTACAAATGCTCTTGCTTTTTTTTTTTTTCCTGGTCTTTTCTTGCCGAAATATCAATGCTCTTGACAAATGAACCATGACCGTGAAACCCAAATTCTGAAAGAAGTAGCCTAGGATACACAAACTTACTTGTTAGCATAATTATTTTTGGGTGATTGTGAACCACAAATTTTTGAAGGTCCACATGTTATTAGTGTTTTTGTGGCTCAGAATAGACCGTTAATCTCATAATGGATTAATCGGTCACATAATAATTTCTCTGCTTACAATTCTACTGATCCCAATGCTCTCTCATCCGTTCAGAGACTTAGGGTTACTTTTTAACAACTAAGGATCACATTAAAAAAAATATATAAATGACTCATGCACGTTCAAAAATATTCCTTGTCAATTTCATGGTTTATCTTAAAAAAGGTCTCCAGGTCAAAGACGACGTATGTAATGTTAGACAATTCAACTACAAAGATGGTCGGATCAACGGGGAAGGCTAACATAGATGTCAATGGACGTGCGTGTGAAGAGAAACGTATCAAGCATTATAACATGGAACTTCGAGTAAAATCATTAAAATCATTTAATTTTCGTTTTGCGATGATATGGGTATATTATTTTATGATTTTAATGCAAGTATAGTGCAAATGGAGTTTCTTGGAAAATTCTCATTCCAACCCATTCCATTCCAACCAAACTTGTTGTTATTACGACCAAACACAATAACATCACTACCCAAGCAATTCTCACATTTCACGGAAGAAAGATATTGCAATTCGGTATTTCATTTCATTTGGCCCTTTGTTCCTTTCGATTTCATTATACCAAACACAATGGAAAAATTGTCCAAAAAATCTTAGACATATTGTACTTTTCTCAATTCAGTACTTGATCTTTTAATTTTGTCAATGGAGCCTTAAATCTTTTTTTGTTTATCAATTGTGTTCATTCGGTTAATTTTGATCGAAAATCACTAATGTGACGTCGTTCATCCTATGCGATATGATTGACGTGAACGTGGAAATTTTAAATATTATTTTAATATATTTTAAATTTTTTATTTATTTATTTTTCTTTGTTTTATTTTTTACAATTATGGCTAGCAAGGTTCCCAGACGACCATCACCGGCCACAGGTGAGGGCTGGCACCTTCACCTGTTGGCCCTCCTCTGGTCTAGGCATCCTTGCCTGTAGCCAGCGATGATCAACGGCAACCTTGCTTGCTAGAATTTGTAAAATAAAAAAATATTAAGATGTTATTAAAAATTGTCCATGTCGGCGATTTTCTGGCTAAAATTGATTGGATTGGACTCAATTGATAAAATATAAAAAGATTTAGATTTTAATTGATAAATGTGTAATAAATTAAGAATTTTTGGATAATTTTCTCGGAACACGACACTACATGCATTTATTAGATACTGCATCCTCTTCATGGTCCAATTGCATTACTAGGAAATCCGAAAGGCACTCGCGCGGACATGAAAGGTCATTCATGCCTGGATGATGTATCAAGCTTCTCGGTAAACGAAGCTTTCAAACCCTAATTCTTTTGGAAGAATAAAACCAGCAGACCTAACATGGTTTTTTCAGTGAGCCAACCACTTGCAGTTACTGTTCTGATCACCGCAGCCGCGGTGACTTCTGGTATTCAAGACACTTAGTCAAAAATGCTATTTATATACCCACCTGCGTGCACGATTTAGGACACAGGATTGATGAAGCTGTAATTGATTTAGCTCCAAACTGATAAGGTTTGGATCGATGGCAGAGGCGAACTTGGTTGGTGTGGGGAAAAACGGGCAGCACTTCGCCTCTAATTAAACCAATCCGGGATAAAAAAAAATATTCCCCTAATTTCACCGACTTAATCCAGCAACAACCAACAATTATATCCAGTGAAAATAACCTCATGCGGAATGATAAAAATAACACACCAAGATTTACGTGGAAACCCGAAACAGGAAAAAACCACGGACGACCCAAAATCCTCCACTAATCACCAAGAATAGCAGGTATACAGTATGGTATATCTCTAGTCACACACTAGAGGCTCTACATTAACATTACAACAATATTTCATCACCACAAAGGTAGAATAATACACAAGATGTAAGAAAACCCTAACCGCGATTGGAGAATTCGGAGGAAAATCTCAACAAACGAGAACCATCAACGCGTAGATCTCGGCCTCAAGAACAACATATCCAAATTTGAGCCAATTCGACAATGTTTGGCCTCAAATTTGGACTGCCAAAATTCTTCCTCTCTTTCCTCTTCTCTCCATCGCAGACTCTTGTAAGAACTCTTTCTCTCGCTCCTCTTCTGAAGAAAAGACTTACGCACACATACAACCACATTCTCACTTTTTCACATTTTTTTTTCTTTATTAACTATCTCCACTCACGCTTGTCTCCCATTTTTCTTTTTTAAAATTAAAAGAATGTTGCTGGGCCCCCCCACATGAGGGAAACCCAGCCGACAAATCTCCCCCTCTACCTCATGTGGGAGTTCCATCATGCCCGCTTTGCTTCGGCAAGAGTTAAGTTTCATCACTGGTAAGGCTTTGAATCATCATATCGGATCCATTGTCGTCGGTATGGACTTTCTCAAGTAGAAAGAGTTTTTCTTTTAACTTTTCTCGGACCCAATGATATTTCACATCAATATGCTTCGATCTTGAATGCAACACTGGATTCTTGCTATAGATAGATAGCACTCATGTATCACAATATAAGACAAACTTCTCTGCTTCAAGCCAACTCTCGTAGGAATTTCTGCATCACAAGAGTTCCTTGCCTCCTCGGTGATAGCAATATACTCCGCTTCAGCTGTAGACAGAGTAATACATTTTTGCAATCTTAATTGCACAAAACTGCTCCCCTGCAAAGATCATCATATAACCTGATATAGACTTTCGAGAATCACTATCACCGGCCCTAATCAGAGTCTGAATAACCATTCAACTCAAGTTTTCCATCTCCATAACACAAGCATAATCTGGAAGTGCCTCTGAGGTACCTCAAAATCCATTTTCACACCGTTCCAATGTTCTTTACCTGGATTTGAAAGAAATCTACTCACAAACACCAATTGCATGAGCAATATCCGATCTTGTACAAACCATGGCATACATCAAACTACCCACGATAGGATGCACAAGGAAATTTCATCATCTCTTCCTTCTCTTTCTTACTCGTAGGACACTCATTACTACTCAACTTGAAGTGACCAAGCAAGTGGAGTACTTACCAGTTTACATGTGCTCATGTTGAATCTTTCAAGCACCTTTTCAATATACTTCTCTTGAGATAGCCAAAGTTTCTTATTCTTCCTATCACGAGTAATTTGCATACCAAGGATTTACTTAGCCGATTAAGATCCTTCATCGCAAAAGCTTTACTCAACTCATTTTTCAAGCTTTTGATTTTTATCATCATCATGTCCAACTATTAACATATCATCCATATAGAGAAGGAGGATAATAAAATCATTATCTGAGAATATTTTCACAAAGACACAAGAGTCAGAGTTGGTCTTACCATATCCCTATGATCTTCCATGAATGAATCAAACTTCATGTACCACTGTCTTAGCACTTGCTTGAAACGCGTATAAACTCTTTTTCAACCTGTATACAAAATGCTCCTTGCCTTCAACTTTAAAACCTCTGGTTGCTCCATGTATATCTCTTCCTTTAAGTCTCCATGAAGAAAAGTTGTTTTTACATCAAGCTGTTCAATTTCTAAATCCAAACTCACATCTAACCAAGAACAACTCAAATAGAGAGGCATTTTT
>JAGVVM010001172.1:0-40120 GCA_019149425.1 Psidium friedrichsthalianum | reverse complement strand
TTTTCTATTTCTCTATTTCTATTCAAAACTATTCTAAAAATAGGTTTGGAACAGAAACTCGTTTGGCAACGCAAATCTGTTTTTCTATTTTTGAAACAAAAATCTATTCCAGAAACAGATTTTGGCCCAAAATCAGAAACAAAAAATTTTTGTTTCTGGCAAAAATAGAAAAATATATTTCTATTCCAGAAATCATTTCTGGAACAAAATGGTTGTCATGCACGCCCTAACCTCAGAACTAAGCTAAGTAAATCCTTGGGAAAGTGCATCGAACGTATCGGTAGAAGAATTTTTCTTATTAAAAAAATACGTGCGGGCCGTCCAATGATGCGAGCATATGTCTCTTAGGATAACCTCTCCAATCAAAGCGCGTACGTGGCTTTTCGATGGGCGCTCCGGCTCTCGGCGCTTCCTCGTGTAAAGCCGGCGACCGTAGATGGTGACGTGGCGGGCACGTGGCCACGCCTCCGCCGTCCGTCCATCCGAACTTAAGCAAATCAGACGTCGAAAGTGGGATTCCTACGTAAAAGAAACCCTAATTTTGGCTCGGTATTTATTCCGGTTAAGCAACAGCCGTCGCAATCCGTTCTACTTTATTTCACACTTTATTTCCGCGTGGCACAGACGATGGAATTTAAAATTACCTCTACAGACGGTAAATTAGGTCAAGAGTTAGGTGACGCGTGCTTAGAATATGTTGTTTAATTTTTTTGCTAGGTAATATTTTTCGATATTAATGTTCTAAGAGCAAGATGAGTTACGGGGTTGAGAGATGTCTTCTTTTGAATTTTTCCCTTTGTTTTTCTCTTCTCTTCCCCCCAAAGCGACATGACCACCGCCTGCCGTCGCGGTCCGTTCATCCACCACTTTGTCTCCATCAGCGTCATATTCTCTCCCTCCCTATCTTTCCCTGTCTCGCGGGTGGATGTCATGTGTCCGTGTTCGTTTATCCAAATGGACAAAGGTATACTCACGGATCGACGTCGAAGGAGAGCAAGAGGCGAGGCGTAGAAGCGGGGAGCGAGCGCGACGCGCCGCGACGAGGACGTAAGTGATGGAGGTGAAGACGAAGGTGGTATGAGGATTTTCTTGCGCATAATAATCACAAGTATGAAATATCTCCGGATCAAAGAATAAATCGAGCGTCATTCAATTATCCTGTAAGTTAAAAGCGGTTTACTATACATCTAGACTATGTTACTACTCGAGATATCTCATGTGTCGGCCACGTTATGTTACCCTTGGATTGCGACGCTCGAGTTGAAAAGTAAACACGTCTCTATTTACAGAACTAACATGCTTTTCCTTGCGGTGGACGGACTGTAGTAAACTTGGACGGCACCGGTCTCGTCTATGATTTCTTCGTTTTGCTTCTTCTGTGTTGGGGTGCGCCGACCCCAGAATAAAGAAATTGGTAAAGAGAGAAGAAAGGCAAAAGGCAAACAATAATCACCACACCTCGCCCTCCATTCTTCACCACCCACCTCCAGCAGGCGCAGCTTTTACGTAATCTCCCACCACCCTCCTCCTCCATGACGGCGACAGCCTCCCTCGTTCTGGACCACTCTCTCTCTCTCTCTCTCTCTCTCTCTCTCTCTCTCTCTCTCTCTCTCTCTCTATATAGACATGTACTGTTCCATTGCTTTTGTGGTGTCCAAAAGAACATCGTAGGTAACGGTTCCTGGTGGCTAACTCCACCTTATCTCTTATCTCCTCTTGTTTTTTCTTTACACGCCAGTTTCCGCCAGAGATGGCCCAGAAGAGCAAAAGGAGAGAGTAGGTCCATCCTTGTTCCTTCATCCACCCTAGAAACAGAAAAAAAATCGAAACAGACAATTGAGTGGCCGTGACCTCATAGGCTCGTCTCTCTTTTTCCCTTCTTCTTGGTAAAACATTTTAAAAAAAAGAAAAAACGAAGAGCACAGACGATATGATCTTAACTGCTTCTGTATATTTCGAGCGTCAGAGATGTATTTCATATTTGTCATCTCTCTATCAAAAGAAATGGAAAAACTTCATCAGGGCCAAGTCTTTTTCCCCCATGTTCAGTTGATCAATCGGCGCGAGGAAACTAAGAAAAAGAAAAAGATCAAAACTCGGTTACCCACTACGAACTACGGCAAACGGAAAAAACTTCCAAAAACAAAAAATCAGATGAAGCTACATGATTATATGGCGATCCTTCGCTTTAATTCAATCGCCGTCCGAGTTCTCCGATTTTGGGTACTCGTTCAAGTCCGGCTTCTCCGCGTTCGCCCGGCTCGAGTTCGACTCGGGGCGTGGAGCTGGGCCTCAGATGCCTGGAGGGCGTCGACCCGGGCCCGACCTCGGTGGCCTTCTTGCGTATGGAGGCGGCGGACAGGTCCCGCAGCTCGTCGTCCTCCTGGAAGATGAGCTCGGGGAAGTTGAGCCGTGCCGAGGGGCCGCGGAGGTAGAACACCGCGGTGTCGTAGGCGCGGGCTGCGGCGACCGGGGTGGTGTAGGAGCCAAGCCAGATACGGGACCGCTTGTTCGGCTCGCGGATCTCCGCCACCCACTTCCCCCACTTCCTCTTCCTTATTCCCCTGTACGGCTTCTCAGCTTGTTGGCGACTGTGGTGATGTTGCTGTCCCTGCTTGCGCTGCTCCGCGGTTGTTCCCGTCGCTGTTGTGGCCGGCGTTGCAGTAAAAAACTCACCCTCCATGGTTTGATGATGGGGGCCTTCTTCTTTCGTTTCCCCTTCCTTGTTAAGCTCGGGAACTACAGAAACTCCGAACAGAGGAACCCAATAAAAATACTTCCGCTCATGGGGGGTATTCTCACACTCGAATGATCCAGAAAACCCTCGCCACATGAAAACCCTCATTTGCGCTGTACGAGAATATAAATATGAATTTCTAGAGAGAGAGAGAGAGAGAGAGAGATAGGGAGGGAGGGAGTTTCCGACTTGGCTGCGAGTCTGTCGTCCGGGGACGGCTGCCACGTTGCCTTTCCCTTTAAGATAATCCAAACCTGGCCGACATAATCCATCGCTCCCATCTCTTCTCTGCAATTTTCTTTTTCGTTCTGTGCGATTAGTTCTTGGTAAATTGGGTAATAATTCGTGGAAAGCTTGATTATCGATGTAATCGCTAACAGTACTGCGACGGGTGACCGTACGTTTGAATGATCGGTACGATGGGTGCCCTTAGTTCATTTTGGAGGCTTGAGCCTTCGTGACCCCTTGAAAAAAATTGTTGAGGTATTTGCATGCCTGCCGCCCAACATTGAGCTTTCAAAATTTTCGAAATGCCAAAGGCTCCATTATTGAAAAATAATGAGTTGTCTACTCTTCTCTCAAAACCTTATTACCCCTCTTAAAAAGTAAAACCCTAAATCTATTGTTCATCTTCCTTCTTAAACAAGGTTAGCAAGGCAGATCTGGCAAGTGATGACCGTGGGATCATGCGACCTCAGACCTCATCTCCTGGGATTACGCGATCTCAGATCTCGTCTCTTGGGATCGTGCGACCTAGGTGGCCCAAGCCCTTTGCTGGCTGGCGAAGGGTTTTGATGTTTTGCAATAAAAAAAATATATGCAACCAAAAGCCTTTGCAATTTTTTTTTTGGCCAAATACTACTTTTCCGATGATTTTAACCACACGCCATTTGCATTTCTCCAAAGCCACTTAGGCTAAAGACATTTGCATTTGCTCAAATTCATTTTCAAAGTCGAATCAAACGCATCCATAGTACCTCTCACTAGGACAAAAAATTTGTCTTCATGGACAAACTTCGTAAACATATTCAAGTCTGCACATAGTTTTCGGTGCTTCCGCAAGGGAGAAGAAGTTTTGCACGAAAAGTTATTCCAAAATTAATACCACAAAAAATCTCAAACTAATGCACTTGTGATAATATTATCTCAAACTGATACATTTGTAATAAAGTTCCTCTTCTGCTAGTTTCGTTAAATTTTACTGTCAAATTGCTGAGTTAGATGACACATGGTAGTTGACGATTATACGAGTTTGGGGTTTTTTACCCTACGTTTGTCACATGTGTCTTAATTTAGATTTTTCGTGGTATTAACTCCATTTAACAGAAGCTAATGAAGGGTAAATTTGTCACAAGTGTACTAATTTATGCTTATAGCAAATTTATCACATACTAATTTGGGATTTTGACGATATTAACCAATTATTTCAAGGCTTCATAATCAAGCAAACAATAATGAGCTCATTATAATAGTAGCGTCGTATACTGATTGGACGTCGGGATATTGAGGTTCTCCCTAACCAAACCCTAAGAGCAACCGAATTCTAAGCAACATCTTGATTTATTAGCATGTTTAGACGTTACCATTGATAAAATTCATTGGGATCGGTTTGGTTCCCCATATTAATATTTTGAAATTCCTCAAACTAATGATCCGACCTTTATGAAGACTTCAATATTTTCTATTCTAACAATTAATTGGCGGAATTGAGCTACGGCTACATCTTCCTCCATTCCCGTCGACCATTCTTCTTATTGGTATGTTGCAAATATGGACACTGTTCACTTAAATATTCAGTTAAGTCTGCGTATGAATGATATTCATAATTTTTTTTTGGCCAAAAAATGATAGTCATAATTTATAAGCTACCAGTTAGAGGCATGGTTTGGGAAAGTTTCATTGGGATGATTGTCCAAAAAGTCGTAAACCTATTGCACTACAATCATTCGAGTCATAAACTTTTCAACTTATCCAATTAAATCATAAACCTTCTCGCGATTTGCTAATATAGCCTTTATGGCCAATCTGGTTGGAATTTGAGAATGTGGGCGTCAACCATCCTACATGGCATAGCTGCCGCTTACATGGATAATTTTTGCGAATTTTTAATTTTTTTGAAAATTTTCTTTTCTTTTCCTTTTCTTTTCTTTTCTTCCGTTTTTTATTTTCTTATTTCCCTCCTCCAGTTGCCAAGCACTCAATGATGGTTAGCGAAGGAAAATAGGGAAAAAAAAAAGAAAGAAAAAAGCAAAAAATCAGAAATTTTTGAAAAAGAAATTGCAAAAGTCGCCCACATCAGCAATTTTCTACAAAAATTTGCCGGAATAACTACATTAATAAATCGTCAAAATATTTAATTTCAAATTTCACCAATAAATCGGTCATTGTATGATATGTTCAGTACTTTATGGATAATTTTGCCAAGTTTCTCCATACACGTATTTCACATAGCGTCAGTCTATTCCGCTACGAATTCTATTCTAAGTGACAAAGTAAAATTTTCTCTCTATAATTTTGCAGAAAATTTCGTATATTTCCTTCTACCACAAAAATATATGTTCTAATAAAGTCAATTTTACTTAAATTGATAAGCATGGAGAGTTCTCTCGTATGAGGTAACTTTCGACTTATTAGTTCTAGATACTTCTAGGTATATACTATGTCGATGACTATGACATACGGTGATATTTAGCACAAATTCTTGGTCAAATCTTCTTCCTTTGAAATATCACGACATACAATGTAAGTGGTCGCCGGTAACATTTCCGCTTAGAGGGTATGAAACTGAAAGGGGCATGGTGGCGAGTGGCGAGTGGCTGAAGTAAGCGGAGGGAGTGCCGACGTGGATAGTTACGGCTTGATCACGCAAGCACGAAGTTCCACGCCCCTCTCGCATGTCAAAATGAACATCATTGAACGACCCATAGAATAGAATTAGGTAAGTCTCGGATTAAATTAGAATGTCGCACGCACTTTAGTGAGTGAGCATGTGAATCATTAGATCGAGCGAACCCCCATGAGAGTATAAATGGTGTCCCCTGTCGGCATCCCTGCTCGGTGTCTTATCCATCGAAATCGTCGGTTCGTGTGAAGCATTAAGTTAGTCAAGAGGGATCCAAAATCCGAACTCGTCAACATATTCAGTTGGATTCACCTTCATTGAAAAGCTTAAGATAATGACTTATGGCTAAATTTAGATAAATTAATCGCTCCATGCTATACTAATTCTCTGAGGTGGGACTTCTCTACCACAATTCACATATATATCTCAATAATTTTCCGTACACATGTGAGCTCGATGTTAGGTTTGATCATATCTCAACTATACGCCTAACTTCACCAATAATCTCATTGTCCCTACCGGAACCATAAAATCTACCATCAGGCCTGCGTTGCTACACCACAATATTAAAATCTTATATCATAGCCATGTGGTAAATGGTGAGCCCCTAATTTGTTTCGGTGCTTGCTAAAATATCGCAAGGAAAGATTTGATGACGTGGTTTTCAGGATGTGGATGTTGTGGTGTAGCAACGCAGGCCTGATGGTAGATTTTATGGTTCGGTAGGGACAATGAGATTATTGGTGAAGTTAGGCGTATAGTTGAGATATGATCAAAACCTAACATCGAGCTCAATGTGTACGGAAAATTATTGAGATATATATGTGAATTGTGGTAGAGAAGTCCCACCTCAGAGAATTAGTATAGCATGGAGCGATTAATTTATCTAAATTTAGCCATAAGTCATTATCTTAAGCTTTTCAATGAAGGTGAATCCAACTGAATATGTTGACGAGTTCGGATTTTGGATCCCTCTTGACTAACTTAATGCTTCACACGAACCGACGATTTCGATGGATAAGACACCGAGCAGGGATGCCGACAGGGGACACCATTTATACTCTCATGGGGGTTCGCTCGATCTAATGATTCACATGCTCACTCACTAAAGTGCGTGCGACATTCTAATTTAATCCGAGACTTACCTAATTCTATTCTATGGGTCGTTCAATGATGTTCAGTTTGACATGCGAGAGGGGCGTGGAACTTCGTGCTTGCGTGATCAAGCCGTAACTATCCACGTCGGCACTCCCTCCGCTTACTTCAGCCACTCGCCACTCGCCACCATGCCCCTTTCAGTTTCATACCCTCTAAGCGGAAATGTTACCGGCGACCACTTACATTGTATGTCGTGATATTTCAAAAGGAAGAAGATTTGACCAAGAATTTTGTGCTAAATATCACCGTATGTCATAGTCATCGACATAGTATATACCTAGAAGTATCTAGAACTAATAAGTCGAAAAGTTACCTCATACGAGAGAACTCTCCATGCTTATCAATTTAAGTAAAATTGACTTTATTAGAACATATATGTTTTTGTGGTAGAAGGAAAATATACGAAATTTTCTGCAAAATTATAGAGAGAAAATTTTTACTTTGTCACTTAGAATAGAATTCGTAGCGGAATAGACTGACGCTATGTGAAATACGTGTATGGAGAAACTTGGCAAAATTATCCATAAAGTACTGAACATATCATACAATGACCGATTTATTGGTGAAATTTGAAATTAAATATTTTGACGATTTATTAATGTAGTTATTCCGGCAAATTTTTGTAGAAAATTGCTGATGTGGGCGACTTTTGCAATTTCTTTTTCAAAAATTTCTGATTTTTTGCTTTTTTCTTTCTTTTTTTTTTCCCTATTTTCCTTCGCTAACCATCATTGAGTGCTTGGCAACTGGAGGAGGGAAATAAGAAAATAAAAAACGGAAAGAAAAGAAAAGAAAAGGAAAAGAAAAGAAAATTTTCAAAAAAATTAAAAATTCGCAAAATAATTATCCATGTAAGCGGCAGCTATGCCATGTAGGATGGTTGACGCCCACATTCTCAAATTCCAACCAGATTGGCCATAAAGGCTATATTAGCAAATCGCGAGAAGGTTTATGATTTAATTGGATAAGTTGAAAAGTTTATGACTCGAATGATTGTAGTGCAATAGGTTTACGACTTTTTGGACAATCATCCCAATGAAACTTTCCCAAACCATGCCTCTAACTGGTAGCTTATAAATTATGACTATCATTTTTTGGCCAAAAAAAATTATGAATATCATTCATACGCAGACTTAACTGAATATTTAAGTGAACAGTGTCCATATTTGCAAACATACCAATAAGAAGAATGGTCGACGGGAATGGAGGAAGATGTAGCCGTAGCTCAATTCCGCCAATTAATTGTTAGAATAGAAAATATTGAAGTCTTCATAAAGGTCGGATCATTAGTTTGAGGAATTTCAAAATATTAATATGGGGAACCAAACCGATCCCAATGAATTTTATCAATGGTAACGTCTAAACATGCTAATAAATCAAGATGTTGCTTAGAATTCGGGTTGCTCTTTAGGGTTTGGTTAGGGAGAACCTCAATATCCCGACGTCCAATCAGTATACGACGCTACTATTATAATGAGCTCATTATTGTTTGCTTGATTATGAAGCCTTGAAATAATTGGTTAATATCGTCAAAAATCCCAAATTAGTATGTGATAAATTTGCTATAAGCATAAATTAGTACACTTGTGACAAATTTACCCTTCATTAGCTTCTGTTAAATGGAGTTAATACCACGAAAAATCTAAATTAAGACACATGTGACAAACGTAGGGTTAAAAACCCCAAACTCGTATAATCGTCAACTACCATGTGTCATCTAACTCAGCAATTTGACAGTAAAATTTAACGAAAACTAGCAGAAGAGGAACTTTATTACAAAATGTATCAGTTTGAGATAATATTATCACAAGTGCATTAGTTTGAGATTTTTTGTGGTATTAATTTTGGAATAACTTTTCGTGCAAAACTTCTTCTCCCTTGCGGAAGCACCGAAAACTATGTGCAGACTTGAATATGTTTACGAAGTTTGTCCATGAAGACAAATTTTTTGTCCTAGTGAGAGGTACTATGGATGCGTTTGATTCGACTTTGAAAATGAATTTGAGCAAATGCAAATGTCTTTAGCCTAAGTGGCTTTGGAGAAATGCAAATGGCGTGTGGTTAAAAATCATCGGAAAAGTAGTATTTGGCCAAAAAAAAATTGCAAAAGGCTTTTGGTTGCATATATTTTTTTTATTGCAAAACATCAAAACCCTTCGCCAGCCAGCAAAGGGCTTGGGCCACCTAGGTCGCACGATCCCAAGAGACGAGATCTGAGACGCGTAATCCCAGGAGATGAGGTCTGAGGTCGCATGATCCAACGGTCATCACTTGCCAGATCTGCTTGCTAACCTTGTTTAAGAAGGAAGATGAACAATAGATTTAGGGTTTTACTTTTTAAGAGGGGTAAATAAGGTTTTGAGAGAAGAGTAGACAACTCATTATTTTTCAATAATGGAGCCTTTGGCATTTCGAAAATTTTGAAAGCTCAATGTTGGGCGGCAGGCATGCAAATACCTCAACAATTTTTTCAAGGGGTCACGAAGGCTCAAGCCTCCAAAATGAACTAAGGGCACCCATCGTACCGATCATTCAAACGTACGGTCACCCGTCGCAGTACTGTTAGCGATTACATCGATAATCAAGCTTTCCACGAATTATTACCCAATTTACCAAGAACTAATCGCACAGAACGAAAAAGAAAATTGCAGAGAAGAGATGGGAGCGATGGATTATGTCGGCCAGGTTTGGATTATCTTAAAGGGAAAGGCAACGTGGCAGCCGTCCCCGGACGACAGACTCGCAGCCAAGTCGGAAACTCCCTCCCTCCCTATCTCTCTCTCTCTCTCTCTCTCTCTAGAAATTCATATTTATATTCTCGTACAGCGCAAATGAGGGTTTTCATGTGGCGAGGGTTTTCTGGGATCATTCGAGTGTGAGAATACCCCCCATGAGCGGAAGTATTTTTATTGGGTTCCTCTGTTCGGAGTTTCTGTAGTTCCCGAGCTTAACAAGGAAGGGGAAACGAAAGAAGAAGGTCCCCATCATCAAACCATGGAGGGTGAGTTTTTTACTGCAACGCCGGCCACAACAGCGACGGGAACAACCGCGGAGCAGCGCAAGCAGGGACAGCAACATCACCACAGTCGCCAACAAGCTGAGAAGCCGTACAGGGGAATAAGGAAGAGGAAGTGGGGGAAGTGGGTGGCGGAGATCCGCGAGCCGAACAAGCGGTCCCGTATCTGGCTTGGCTCCTACACCACCCCGGTCGCCGCAGCCCGCGCCTACGACACCGCGGTGTTCTACCTCCGCGGCCCCTCGGCACGGCTCAACTTCCCCGAGCTCATCTTCCAGGAGGACGACGAGCTGCGGGACCTGTCCGCCGCCTCCATACGCAAGAAGGCCACCGAGGTCGGGGCCCGGGTCGACGCCCTCCAGGCATCTGAGGCCCAGCTCCACGCCCGGAGTCGAACTCGAGCCGGGCGAACGCGGAGAAGCCGGACTTGAACGAGTACCCAAAATCGGAGAACTCGGACGGCGATTGAATTAAAGCGAAGGATCGCCCCTATAATCATGTAGCTTCATCTGATTTTTTGTTTTTGGGAAGTTTTTTCCGTTTGCCGTAGTTCGTAGTGGGTAACCGAGTTTTGATCTTTTTCTTTTTCTTAGTTTCCTCGCGCCGATTGATCAACTGAACATGGGGGAAAAAGACTTGGCCCTGATGAAGTTTTTCCATTTCTTTTGATAGAGAGATGACAAATATGAAATACATCTCTGACGCTCGAAATATACAGAAGCAGTTAAGATCATATCGTCTGTGCTCTTCGTTTTTTCTTTTTTTTAAAATGTTTTACCAAGAAGAAGGGGAAAAGAGAGACGAGCCTATGAGGTCACGGCCACTCAATTGTCTGTTTCGATTTTTTTTTCTGTTTCTAGGGGTGGATGAAGGAACAAGGATGGACCTACTCTCTCCTTTTGCTCTTCTGGGCCATCTCTGGCGGAAACTGGCGTGTAAAGAAAAAAACAAGAGGAGATAAGGAGATAAGGTGGAGTTAGCCACCAGGAACCGTTACCTACGATGTTCTTTTGGACACCACAAAAGCAATGGAACAGTACATGTCTATATAGAGAGAGAGAGAGAGAGAGAGAGAGAGAGAGAGAGAGTGGTCCAGAACGAGGGAGGCTGTCGCCGTCATGGAGGAGGAGGGTGGTGGGAGATTACGTAAAAGCTGCGCCTGCTGGAGGTGGGTGGTGAAGAATGGAGGGCGAGGTGTGGTGATTATTGTTTGCCTTTTGCCTTTCTTCTCTCTTTACCAATTTCTTTATTCTGGGGTCGGCGCACCCCAACACAGAAGAAGCAAAACGAAGAAATCATAGACGAGACGGGTGCGTCCAAGTTTACTACAGTCCGTCCACCGTAAGGAAAAGCATGTTAGTTCTGTAAATAGAGACGTGTTTACTTTTCAACTCGAGCGTCGCAATCCAAGGGTAACATAACGTGGCCGACACATGAGATATCTCGAGTAGTAACATAGTCTAGATGTATAGTAAACCGCTTTTAACTTACAGGATAATTGAATGACGCTCGATTTATTCTTTGATCCGGAGATATTTCATACTTGTGATTATTATGCGCAAGAAAATCCTCATACCACCTTCGTCTTCACCTCCATCACTTACGTCCTCGTCGCGGCGCGTCGCGCTCGCTCCCCGCTTCTACGCCTCGCCTCTTGCTCTCCTTCGACGTCGATCCGTGAGTATACCTTTGTCCATTTGGATAAACGAACACGGACACATGACATCCACCCGCGGAGACAGGGAAAGATAGGGAGGGGGAGAGAATATGACGCTGATGGAGACAAAGTGGTGGATGAACGGACCGCGACGGCAGGCGGTGGTCATGTCGCTTTGGGGGAGAAGAGAAGAGAAAAACAAAGGGGAAAAATTCAAAAGAAGACGTCTCTCAACCCCGTAACTCATCTTGCTCTTAGAACATTAATATCGAAAAAAAATTACCTAGCAAAAAAATTAAACAACATATTCTAAGCACGCGTCACCTAACTCTTGACCTAATTTACCGTCTGTAGAGGTAATTTTAAATTCCATCGTCTGTGCCACGCGGAAATAAAGTGTGAAATAAAGTAGAACGGATTGCGACGGCTGTTGCTTAACCGGAATAAATACCGAGCCAAAAAATTAGGGTTTCTTTTACGTAGGAATCCCACTTTCGACGTCTGATTTGCTTAAGTTCGGATGGACGGACGGCGGAGGCGTGGCCACGTGCGCCGCCACGTCACCATCTACGGCCGCCGGCTTTCCACGAGGAAGCGCCAAGAGCCGGAGCGCCCATCGAAAAGCCACGTACGCGCTTTGATTGGAGAGGTTATCCTAAGAGACATATGCTCGCATCATTGGACGGCCCGCACGTATTTTTTTAATAAGAAAAATTCTTCTACCGAAACGTTCGATGCACTTCCAAAGGATTTACTTAGCTTAGTTACGAGGTTAGCAACCAGAAGTTAAGCTAGGCAAGGAAAAACCAAATTAGCAGCATTATATTCTCCATCGACAGTCTGCCACCTGTCTTATCTTTTTCAATCTAATCTATGTAAACCCACGAGAGTATTAATCAACTTTAACTCCGATCGCTGTGACGGGTGAGCATCGGCGGGGCTCGGCGGGCTTCTGTCGAAATTGTGGTCCGGGCCGAGGCTTTGCAGTGTAGACCGAGGCAAGGCCATCTTGCCCCGGAGTGAATAGGATTGGTCATCTCGGTTCAGTTGGAGATAGAGGCTAAAAATGAATTCCACGCTCTCTCTTTTTTTCGCATGAAAAATGTATTATGAATTTTCTCTTACTTTAGCAATTGCACCTTCGACTCTTGAAAATGCACTTCCCATACCGCAACTCTACTAACCCACCCACCCAAATTCTCAACCCAAGTCTACCTCCCCACCGTCCGTTCGCTGCTAGCCACCACTCCCGCCGCCTAAGACCTATCAGAGCCCGAAAACAAGGGTGTGCTATTTCTCCAATCAGACTAGTTAGAACTAAAAAATATATATATTTAGGAGTTAGGACATGTGGACTGACATGGGCCTTGGAGAGCCCGACAAATTTGGAGCCAACTTGGGCAGGCCGATCCAGTATGTCTTTTCTTTAGCCCACCCCTAATCGCTACCATGACGTGACTTAATCACATTTACAAACTGACGATTTTGAGCCAGCATTTTCAGAGTGATCCAGTATGGTAGCCTGCCACACACTGTGTGCAGTCGAAATGTGTTTAACATAAAACACAGGCCGAGCAACTAATAGAGACTTATATAAATATGGGCATGGGGGCGTTACTCAACTATGCCGACACCTCCACGCGTCGTAGGGCGACACGTGCCCTCGCCCCGACTGCAAATCCATCGTTCCCGTGCAATATTGAGTTAAAATGCATACGTTTGAATGCACGTGAAGTTTTTCAGGCATGATCTAGCATTTTCCACGTCAGATTCGTCTTATTGTCGTCTGTCTTGTGTGTTAGTTAACATGTGAGCATTTTCAGCGGGATATTGGATAACTGTTCGCAGGAGGTATTATATGGATCAATGTATCGGTTTGAAATTGTGTTTGAGACGAAAATTAACCTTGGAGTAGATTGTTATAGAAGTATATCATTAGCCTTTGACGGCACGAGCGGCGACCCGGTGAATAAGTTGCAATAAGAATACTCATGAAGAAGAGGCAGATACTTGTTTTCTAAACAAAAATAAGCTTAACGTTTCGTGGAAACCGTAATAAGCAAATGATCAAATTGAAAAAACTAATACTGTGCAAATATAGAAATCAGCTATGACATTTTGTCTATTAAGTGAAAATTGGTGGAAATAATCTCTCTCAATTAGTTTTAAGTTACATCTATTTCGAGAAAAATAATTAACTAGAACAAAAATGTCAAGTTACATCTATTTTCTAAACAAAGATAAGTTTAACATTTCGTGGAAACCGTAATAAGCAAATAATCAAATTGAACAAAAAAAAAAAAACACTACGCAAGTATAAAAATCAGCTATGACATTTTGTCTATTAAGTGACAATCGGTGGAAATAATCTCTCTCAATTAGTTTTAAGCTACATCTATTTCGAGAAAAATAAATAAATTGAAAAATATTTTTTAAAAAATAATAGTTTGTACATGTTAAAATAATAAGTCGATAAAGCAAATGATACGAGCTGCCATTCTTTTTCCAGTTTAATACCTCTTCCTTTTCCCTTTTTTTTTCTTTTTCTAGTTGAACTCCTTCAACTAATTAAATGCATCGATTAGTGATTTCCTTAATTTCCGTACCTGATTTTTCTATTTGTCTTCCACATTTCGCTCATTTTAGAGAGGGATAAGAGAAAAGCAGATTCGGGTTGCGGTGAAGTCTTGACTCTCTAGATCTTGTACACGTGGTCAATGGAGAAGTAGAAGCCAACTGGGAAGCAGAAATCCTCGTTCGCAATCCCAAACGATCCTTAGCCCGACTCCCAAGTGTTTCCGTGGCCCATTGCAAGAGAACCGCAAGCCATGCTGCTGATTGGATCGCCAAAATGTATCATTCTGATCGGATTTCGGCTCATTGAGTCTCTTTCCCACCTCAACTCTTCTGGGAGTTATTATGTGCTGACGCCCTCGCATTGGCTTTTCTGTGAGGAACTCTATTTATCGATAATGCAAGCTATTTCCGCCCCCCAAAAAAAAAAATAAATAAAATAAAGATGGCGTCGCCCGAACGGAAAAGCAACGACTTTTCCACGCTAGCTATTTGGCTCAGCTCGTGGGACAACCTCCGGGACCCGGCGCCGCGGTGAGCTGCCGAGCAGCCACGTGGCCTCACGTGTTCTATCGACCCGACCGCGCCAACCCCGTCATCATTCTCTCTCTCTCTCTCTCTCTCTAAAATCACACTTGTCCTAGCGGTTCCGTTAGCCGGGGAAACTGCCACGTGGGCCCCGCGCTTATGCGGGGAGCAGATCGATCCAACGGTCCAAAATCCATCTCCCCAGAGCTAGGGTTTGCTGAAGCTCCCTCTTTGGCCTCCGATGGTATATAAGCTCCCCAGCTCTCTGTGAGCCGGTGCGGTGCAGTTGGTCCTGCCCTCCCACCCCCCAAAAAAAACGAAAAAAAGCTCCGTCATTTTTTTTTTTTTGATTATCGAATCGTCTTCTTCTTCGGCGTCGTCGCTCTCGCCGTCCGGTCTGGCCTCCGCCTGTTTCTCCGGCGATCGATCCTATCTTCAGTTTTATCTGCTCGTCGTCTCTCTTGTTTCGAAGAGAGCACACACACAAAAAAAAATCACAGGAAAGTTTACGGTTTTATAGTCCGGTGAGGCTATACTGTTTTACGCTTCAGATTTAGGGGATTATTTGTTCGACCTGAAGGAGAGGGATCTTCAATTCTTATCGGGAAGAGGAAAGCAACAGTTTTGTCAGAGAGTTAGGGGTTAGGGTTTTCCCTTTTGCGATTGGATTAGTAATGGCGCAGATTCAGGTGCAACATCAGGCTTCTGCTGCTGCTGCGCCCGCGGGGGCGATTGGTGGCCCGAGCGGCGTTCCAGTGGCCGGGGCGGGGCCGCCAGCCCGTATCTCTTGACCTCGCTGTACGTCGGGGATCTGGACTTCGCTGTCAACGACTCCCAGCTCTACGATCTGTTCAACCAGGTCGGCCAAGTCGTCTCAGTGAGGGTTTGCCGGGACCTGAGCACTCGCCGATCTCTGGGTTACGGCTATGTCAACTATAGCAATGCTCAGGATGGTCAGTTTGTCTACACTGGAGTAAATTTAAATATAATTATCTTTTTTCCTAATCGATTGTGTGCTTTGGTGCGGATGCCGAATGATACTGAGTGTAATTGTTCCTATCTTGGTTGGTATTTTGCTAACGTACACTGTTTAACGCGTATTAAGCAATGTAAATGTTACGATCTGCAAATTTCATTTGGCAGAGAACGGTCATTTTAACCGTCAGTTTGTAAATGTGATTAAGAGTTATCTGATTGAGTAAAGATGCAAGGATTGCCATCGGAGGGGCCACGTGGAGTTTCATGCATATGATGTGGTCAGGAAACCGTTTTATGATCTCTGTTGGATGTCATCTTTTTTATCTGTCCTGGTCTTCTACTTTTATTAGCCAGAATGTAATATGAGAAGCCATCTTATGGAATTGCCCCTGTGGTGAAGTAGGCCAATTTGGAGTTGTCGTGTAACTTCTAGAACATAGTTTTATCCTGGTAATGCACAATCACTTTGTCAAAACGCTAGATTGAGAGTGACACGTGAGTGACGTGATGCTCCACCCATCACTCTACTTTTAAAAATGACAGAAATTTTTCCTTGAAGTTCTTAATGGGAGAGTTTGTGTCCTTGGAGAAGAGGAAATGTGGCAACTGATCTTGTGAAGGCAACTTGTTAAAAACCCTTATTTCTGAATTATGCTTCTATCTGAACTGCTGAGGAAGATTTCTCCTTGAACTTGTTACTTAGTGCAGTTTTTAGACAGTCAGGTTGTATTTGACATTCTTGTCTTATCAGTCACAAAATCTTTTCCAGTTCAAGCCGCTTTCTTTTTCACAGAATTAGTTCTGCAGCTTTTGGTAGCTTTGGTAGTTATTATTTCTGTGCCTGTATCACTACATTTGTCCCCTAGTCTTTGATCTCTTTGCCATGCTTTATCTCCCTGCTAACGGTTATGCTTGTATCCACACATTCTTGTGCTTTTCTTTAAAAGTTCACATGTATATCTATGTTGACCTGAGCCACAATAATGCAGCGGCAAGGGCCTTGGATGTACTGAACTTCACTCCATTGAATACCAAGCCCATTCGAATTATGTATTCCCATAGGGATCCTAGCATCCGCAAGAGTGGGGCTGCAAACATATTTATCAAGGTACTACTTTTTACATTAGTACATCTTTCGGAACTTTCCCCTTTAAATTGGCTGACCTCAATATTTCTCCTCTCTAAATTTATTAAATGAGGTGATGGATGTTTAATGGGAGCATATGTCTAGTCTGTGTAGTGGCTCAATTTAATAGTGCTCCTATTCTTTTTTTTCAAGCATTAATATGTTCATTTTTCCTGGGATGTTTAGAATCTGGACAAGACGATTGACCACAAAGCGCTGCATGATACTTTTTCTTCATTTGGCAACATTCTTTCCTGCAAAGTGGCCATTGATGGTCAAGGCCAGTCAAAGGGTCATGGTTTCGTTCAATTTGATAATGAAGAATCGGCTCAAGATGCAATAGATAAGTTAAATGGAATGCTGATCAATGATAAGCAAGTCTATGTTGGACACTTTCTCCGCAAGCAAGAGCGGGATACTGCTCTTAACAGGACAAAATTCAACAATGTGTATGTGAAAAACTTATCTGAATCGACTACAGATGAGGATTTGAAGAAGACATTTGGCGAGTATGGGCCCATAACTAGTGCTGTAATAATGAAAGATGGAGATGGAAAATCAAAGTGTTTTGGATTGTCAATTTTGAAAATGCAGATGACGCTGCCAAAGCAGTTGACTCTTTGAATGGTAAGAAGATTGATGAGAAGGAATGGTATGTTGGAAGAGCCCAAAAAAAGTCTGAAAGAGAGCTCGAGCTGAAATCACGGTTTGAGCAGAGCATGAAGGAAACAGTAGACAAATATCAAGGTGTAAATCTCTATGTTAAGATCTCGATGATAGCATCGATGATGAGAAACTCAAGGAATTGTTCTCAGAGTTTGGAACAATTACTTCTTGTAAGGTCAGTAAGTAGCGTATCTACGAATTGTAACAATTCCTTTGTCCTTTGTCTAAGTTTTGATAGGGATCCCATAAATTATCTTATTCTATGTGGTTATACAGGTTATGCGTGATCCAAATGGAATTAGCAGGGGCTCTGGATTTGTGGCATTCTCATCTCCTGATGAAGCATCTCGAGCTGTAAGTCCTATAATTGTTGGTGTCTGTTTGACATAGTATTTTACTTGCACAATATGCATATGGAAATATCATGTCCTTGTGTATTACAGCTTGCTGGTATGGCTAATAAGATAGTTGTCAGCAAAACCTCTGTATGTTGCACTTGCCCAAAGGAAAGAAGAGAGAAGAGCTAGATTGCAGGTAAACATCTGACAAGGCTTGCACATGCAAATAATTTTAGTTTCTGATGAATCAACTTGGGTTCTTCATTCATTAGGAGTTTTATGTAGTTTTTCTGAACATCTTGCAAAAGTATCTCGTCAAGGTTATTAATTGAAAAGCGAAAGAGGATATCGATTCAAGATTTCGGTTGTTCCTTGACTTCCCTCTTTCCATTTGAAATCAACATTTAACTTGTAAGTGCTATCGTCACTTGTCTCCTGGCATTCAATTGCTGGAAATATGACTAGTTAGCGGGTATTGGTCACTCCTCGGCCTGGATTGAGGAACTGATTGTGTGGCTCCTAGTTCCTCAACTGGTGAGTCCCCATCCAATTCCTTGTTCAATGCGAATGTGTCCATTATAACCCTTTATGTAGAAAAACCTAATTCTTATTGTAACGCTATTGAATCCCAATGTTTGCAAAAGTATTCTTTTTTTTTCCTAAAGAGGCTTAAAAATCAGTTTAGAACCAGTTTGAACCTGTTTGGAACTGGTTTGAAACTGTTCTTGGGTGGAACATTCTGGCCTTTGAAGCGGGAACTGAACTGGTTGTTGCTCCAGGCTGGTTTGATCCAGTGCTCATCCTAGTTGAGTATAAACCAATTCATCCTGAGAAAGTTCTTCTGATTTCTGCTTTTGGTTTTCATCTTCAGGCACAGTTCTCTCAGATGAGACCCATTGCTATGGCACCATCCGTGGGGGCGCTCGAATGCCTATGTATCCTCCTGGTCCTCCAGGTTTGGGACAACATTTTTGTACGAGGCAAGAAGGTCCTCCTGCCATCATCCCTCCACAAGTAAGTATCAATTTCTTCGCAAGTCAATGTGGTGATGTCCACTAATCTGGTTCTTTCTTTTGTCCTGAATAAACTTCGTTCATCTTGTCACTGATTGGTTAAATGTTAATTATCTTTTCTGGTCTTTATCTTTCTTGAATGATTCTTGCTATCACTTTTGTGCCAATTATGTAGCTTTCTGTCTGTGGCCCTTTCATCTGGCCTGTTTGTATTTGTCGAATAAGGTGTTTATGTGCTATTCGGATCGAGTTTATTTTTTGCCCACAAAAGTGTGTGCTTTTATACATTTGCCATGCAGAGTCTTCAATCTCTGTTATTCTCATTTTGTATCTTTGATTTGATTGAATTCCAGACCAAGTTACTGTCTCCTGATCTATTTAAACTTTGATAAATACATAGTATCACTGAGTCAACCTGTTGTGCTCAATAAACATTTGTATTTATCATTTTCAAAGTATGATAAATGTTTTCTATCTACTATTCTAATTAGACCTGGCAACGTTGTTTTACAAACTTCTCCCTCTGTGTCCAAGTCAAGGTATTGTTTGGTGTAGTTGATGCGATATCAATGCATCACATGCTGGCTCTGAGCTTTATTGAAGGTCATCTCTTGATATTTTGGGCATTATTTTGAGATAGTTGCTGGAACAGTAGCAGATATGTTTGGGTGAGAGTGATGTGGCTTGTGGTATAGTTTTTTGAATTCGCGAAACATTTCGATTGTTATTGATCTCATGTACTCTCTAGGCTGGATTTGGTTATCAGCAGCAACTTGTTCCAGGGATGAGGCCTGGTGGGGCTCCCATGCCCAATTATTTTTGTTCCCCTTGTCCAACAGGGTCAACAGGGTCAACGTCCTGGAGGACGACGGGGAGCAGGTCCCGTCCGCAACAAATCAGCATCCTGTGCCGTTGATGCAGCAGCAGGTAGGTTGAGAGTGGAATGTAAACATTTTATTTTTCCAAGACAGGTTATCATCTGGTCATAAAATCCTGTTCTGTTTTCATGTACTAGATGCTTCCAAGAGGACGCATGTATCGGTACCCACCTGGTCGCAATATACAGGAAGTGCAAATGCCGGTTCTGGGGGCATGTTTCCTGTTCCTTATGGCATGGGTGACATGGCTTTGCGGGAGCCTTCGGTTGTGCAACCCATGCCCATCACAGCGCTGGCTACAGCGCTGGCAAATGCTTCTTCACCTGAACACCAGAGAACAGTAAGTCAAATCTCTTTGCAGTGAAAATGTTTATCGTCCCTTAATACTCAAGTCTGAAGTTGTGACCTCTGCTTTCTTTGATCTATCACTCAGATGCTGGGTGAAAATTTGTACCCATTGGTGGATCAGCTGGAGCATGATAATGCAGCCAAAGTGACTGGCATGCTTTTGGAAATGGACCAGACTGAGGTTTTGCATCTGCTCGAGTCACCGGATGCACTGAAGGCGAAAGTGGAGGAGGCAATGGATGTCCTGAGGAGCGTTTCTCAGCAGCAGGGTAACAGCCCAGTGGATCAGCTGGCTGGTCTGTCCTTGAATGATAACCTTGTCTCTTAAAGTGTGTGGCTTGAACGAGAGATGTCCAGTGCAGGAGCCTCGACGTAGTCTTTTGAGAGGCACCATATGTTTTTGATGGAGTGCTGAAAATTTGCTCAGTTTAATTAGACTTTGGTATCACTTCTTAGATTGGTTTGCATGTTTAGCTATGAAACCTGGTGTAGGATTGGAGATTATTTTAGATACCCGGATTGGTGTTAATGTTTGCTGTGGATTTGTTTTGCTCTTCCTTCTCATCTTCTTGATCAGTTTACGTCGTTGACTACGTTGGGTAATGGTTTTCAAGGACAGAGAACAGCGTTGCCTGCATGAGTGTGTAGTGACGGGATAGAACTTGGTGGGTAAGGTTTTAGGGAAAAGGACTTTGGTTGATCAAAGTTTGAAATTTGTGACAACGTTGAAGATAGAATTTTGGCGGTCTTCATAGGAAGAATCTGGAAAGCCCTCTTTTATCTGGTGATGCAAATTTTCTCTCTGAAGTTTATACCTTCAAGTGTCTGAAATTTACTTGGTCGGTCGCATGAATGATTGAGCCTGCGCCTGTCTTAACTTCCAGTGACTTGGGGGTAATTTTTATTTTTCCGGGGGTCTGATCATGAATTTTCTTTTTTTGATGGTTTAAGTTGTTATGGAAACGCAAATTTAGGGAAAAAAGTTGTAAAAAGTAGAAGTCTATGATTCAAAGGTTTGGGCAGCATTTGGTTGTAGGATGTAAGCCAGGATAGGATATGGTTTATTTTATTCTGTGTTCGGTAGCCATCCAGGATATGGTAAGGGCGGATATGGTTAGGATAAATTAATCTTAGGAGAGGGGTGGGATAGATCAAGTTATGATTTCTCAAGAGAGTAAATATGAGGAAAATCAATTTTTTTTCCTACAGCCACAGCCTCTCCTCCGCGTTGAGCTGCCTCTTTGTTGTGTCGAGCCACCTCTGTGGTGTGGGCTTGTCTCTTTGGCGGTGGCAACTATCAAGTGTGGCTGTCTCTTTGGTAGCGTTGGTCTGAGGTCTTCGATCATAAAGTCGGATATCTCTATGACCTTGTCTTTTAATTGTTTGTTTGGCATGATATGAGGTTACGTCATTCGTCCTCTAACTGCTTGAATCTTTTAAACATTGAAAGGGGTCTTGAAAGAACTCGAGGTTGATCATCCACTTTCAAGATAGCTCTTTTGGATTACTTACATAAATGTATCTTCAATTTGTGAAAAGATGTCAAATATTTAGATTGTTTAGCATTTGTTTACTCACTAGATAAGATATCGAGTAAGGCTAACGAGTCATTCTTCAAGGATTAGACTCCAAATTAAGGCCATTGATTTTAGGAGGGTTGCTCCATCGATATCATGCCCGAATTCAGAGGACACATACTCTACTCAACAATAACTTACTTATTCAAGCTTATTATTGAATAATTTCCAAAGTATCTTGATGTTTTAGCAAAATAGAGTCGATCTCAGGCGTGCCTTGTCTCTGCTTATCTGACTTTAAATTCGTAGTTCACTAAATAATAGATAGATTATGGCAAAATTTTTGAATTTTTTTATCCTATTCCATTAAGTTCTATCATGACTAGAAATTCGGACAATCAAACGTAGCCTTAATGGCTTTTCCAATTGGGATTGGATTTCTTGATTGACCAAAAAGTGTAGGTGTGCTGGTTAAACTCTTAAGAGCTTATTGAATTTTTGTTGGAATTTGAGGTATGTATAAGTTCTACAAGTTATGAAAAACAATACGTGGATTTTTTTAGTAGTCCGCAGTAAATCAAACCTCAAATTGCAGGGATCTTTACAACTATGAAGTGATAAGTCCAAATAGATTAGAGCCGACTGTCAAACGTTTTGGCTCCTACCGTTGACTATTTGTGAGTTGCATTTTGGTGTAGGGAGAACGAGAAATTTTCAACTCGCACCATTTGTGAGGGTGAGCCGTTTAGCAAGCGAGAGACACTGGAGCTCCTCCCAACAAAAACATGTTGAATGAGAACAGATCTAATATTGAAATCTAGTAGTCAACGGAAGCTTGGAGCCATCACACGGGCCATCCCACCTCAGATATGCTGAGCTCACTTTTCTAGCTCATTTATTGCATGATAATCCAAGATTTTGTGATATTGTTCGAATTATTTTTCAAACTCTAGTTGATTTGTTTCAACTCACCTTGTGATTTGTGAGGGGTCTTAGCTGATATTAGAATATTAATTTTTGATTCTTCATATCTCTCAGTATTATGTATATATCTCTTTTGATAATGCATAATCTTCTTTGATTATATTAGATATTATATTATCTAATAAAGTTCATAAATAGACTCATGTACTATTTATCAATACATCGAAATATACATTACAGTTATCCCTTCCACATTATTATCATCTGCAGATCTAATGGCAACTCGCCATTTGAGGCATTGAAAATGGGAGAGATCCAAAGCTGTTTTCCTTTCTCCTCTCTCTCTACCTCGAGCTTTCACTCACCAAAAAATTTGCTTTGCTCGTCCTCTTTGCTTCTCCTCGTCTCTCCTCTCTCTCACCCTCATCTGTTGCTCGTCTTGCTCAAAGTGGTTTGAGTTAGGTCTGCCCGTCAAAGCGCACACACCGGCCAGCCCTAGTTCTGTTCTCTCCCTCCTCCCTTCACAAGGCATTTTTCTTTCACCTCCATTGAGGGGTCTCCCTCCCCTCCCCTTTTTCTTAGGTTGTTTTCATTCTCTTTTTCCTTTTTTTTTTTTTAATTTCCATCCCGTTAAGGGTGTGCATAGTTTGAGCTGATTCGATCTCGGTATGGAATCGGGGATCGGACTGGTAGTCTCGATCTCTAAATTTTCGGGATTGGACCAGATGGACTGGTGGTTCGATTCGGTCCCAATGGGACCGTTAATACCAGCTGCTTATAGAAATCTAACTCTTGATCTAAATTAATAACTTTCAATCTCAACTATCTAACCTCATAAAACATACGCATGACTATCATATAACCATCAAATGAGTACTTATGATCCCGAAATAATGAGAATCGAGAAGAGTGACGACGCCAACGAGCGAGAGGCGGGACTGCGAGAGGAGCAAGTGGAGACGTGAAGGTGAGAAGAGCAAGCGCTGAGCAGAGCTACGTTGCATAGGTGAGACGCAAGCATCGTGAAAGAGGAGCGAGTGTCGAGCAAAAGATGAAAAAATTAGATTAATTAGTGAATTAATAATTTATAATTTTTTTTAGTTGTGTATATTTATATAATTATATATGTTCTGGGCGGTCTATTTTGGTCCCATCCACCATGAAATCGAGGATCGGACAAGTTGGTCACCGGTCCCATTTATTAAGATTGGGGGCTGGATCGCCCCTCTCAAGAACTGGACTAACCCGGTTCGGTTCGGTCTAGTTTGCTCACCTCTACCTCTCGTTTTTAGAAGCTTTTTCTTTTGATTTAGCTTAGATCTATAAGCTTCTTTATCCCGTTTTGAGGAGATTTCTATCTCGATCTAGTTTATATTTGAGCTTTTTGTGGGTACATTTTCGGGGCGTCACTTTTCTCGAGTTTCACCAAGTTCAGTTTTGAAGAAGATCAGAGGAGTTTTATGAAGGTTTCGCTCTCAGAGGTATCAAATTTATGCTCATTTAACTTTTTTACTCTGCTCGGTAATGTTGTTAGGGATGCGAAATATAGGCGTGTACCATCGAAAGGCAAAGCCGTAACAATAAATAAAATCCTCAATGCGTGCTCATTATTGAAGATAGATTCGGTGATCGGCCATCGATTTTCGTATGAAGAAATCATGGTGTGCTCTTTGAGTATATGATCTAGAACATTATTATGATGATTTCTCTTGTTATGAGCTTGTTTTATTTCGTAATTGTATGAAATTTATTTGGTTTGATGTTGTGCTCTTTGAACCGAGACATTTATATCTTGTATTTTGAGGAAAGTCAATGAAATTTTATGTTAACAAAAAAAAAAGTGATTTGAGTTCTCCATTTCTATATGGACTCTCTCTCTCTCCACTTCTCCTGTCCTTCTTTCTAGATAAAACTTCGAATTTACATTCAGTAAAGGACAACTCAAGCAGAGCTCTTTTTCATTACTATTTTTTTTACTTTCGTTTCTCTTTCATTTTTTTTATAGCCTTGCCAGTGGCCAATGATACTGATGTGCTGCTAGAGGAAGAAGAAAAGAAAAAAAGAAAATACAAAAAAAATTATTAAAATTTTATAAAAAAATTATTCATGTTAGCGTTGCCCACGTCATATAAGACGGCTAACGTCCATGTTATCGATTTTTTAGCCAAAATTGATTCGCCGCCAGACACAACTCTCAACCTCCTTGAGGGAAAGGGAGGCTCTTTCCCCCTCCCTCCATCTTCCCTCTTTCTCTATTATTCTCATCTATCTCCCTATCTTTCTATCTTTTAGAAATTTCAAGACTTCTTTGCTAATTTTGTGGATGTCTTCGAACACTACGCAAGTCATTGAAGCTTTGCAAGTCACTACAAGTCATTGAAGCTCCTCTCAACGGTAACTGCTTTATAACTCTTTCTCTTTTGATTTAGAGTTAGATATGAATTTGGGAGTTCTTCTATCCAGATCTAGATATAAATCTGAGGTCAACTGGGTTAGCTTTGAGTTGACCTTAGCTGGAGTCATGCCAATTGATTCAGACGTTGGCGCCCTCATTCTTCTGGTCGCGATTCTTCGATTTGGCAATTTAGGGTTGCATGGCTAAAGTAAGTGATTACAATGCCTCCATTGTTCCCTCCAAATTTGATTGTCTCTCTGCAATTGGATTAGGGTTCGACTGCAGGCGTTCAACTTGGGGCTCGTCGTCCAATGATTTCAACACCATTTTGAAGGGCCAAAGCGGAAGGACCGACGCCGTTTTAATCCACCATGGATGTCTCAGTTAAGTGAATGGTTACGTAGGAGGGAGAAATGAATAAACAAAGCAGGGTTATCATTTTCTATCCATCAATTTGGATGGAATAAGGGAGAAATTCGACTGTATCAATTTAATATGTTTTAAAATTGATTGCATTATTTTAAAAGTTGTTGACACCTAAATTTTAATTATCCTTCTAGTCATTTTATTTTAATTTATTTATAAAATCAGGAATTCATTTTAGTTCCTACCAAAAATAATTAATTCATTTTTTTATATTTTATCATTCACACATTCATACATTTACATTTAGGAAAGAAAATTTTGCATAAAAGGTAATTTTCCTATCCTGAATTTTGACATATATTCACTTGCCTATTTGGTTATATTTGCATATCTTGCATTGCATCAAATTGGATATTTTTAAAAATTCAGATTTGATTAGGGAAATTTTCTTTCTTAATCTGCAACTTGCCACATAATTGAGAATGTCCATCTTTAGGATTATTGATGGAGTACTTGATTAGGCAAGGATTTGAGTTCAATCGTTAACTGTAAGATTATGAATTAAAAATTGACTTGAATCTTCACGAAATATTTCAAACTTGATTGATACATCCACTTTTCTTGATTGAATTGATCAGCATATTCACTTTCCTATTTTTCACTTGAATTTTTTGATTGTCATCTTTTTTAGAATATATCTGTTGTATGATGTAATCTTGAAATTTTTCAAAAAAATTTCGCATTCAATCATTTCCATATTTGAAAATTGCATCTTTAAAAAATAGTATCATATAGATAATTGCATATCTAATCCTTTTTTGTAAAATATTTAGGTTAGAGAGCATTTTAGGATAGAAATTGCATGCCTAAATAGAATTTCATGTTTAAAATAATCTATCTTTAATATATTAGAGTTTACGTTAATTTAAACTCTAAAATATATAAGATAAACATTGTTTTGATATAGTTCTATTTTAGGAAATAAATTCGTCCGAAAATTTTAAAAAAATCATTATCATTGCTATGTCATTCTTATCATGCCATCCTTGCCACGACATGTATGCCATGTCATACTAGGTTGCATTTAGCTTAGACTTCATATAGAATTGCATGTTTAGGTTTTATTTAATTTGTCATGTCATTTAACTTATTTGCATTGCATCATTTAGAATAAAATTCATGCATCTTATGCATTCATAGAAAACAAAATTAAAAAAAAAATTGTGTGGCGCATGCTCTCTGATAACCTTTATTAGTAACTTAAGTTAAAATCAATAATATTGCATTCTCAAATGATTTTCATGAAATAAAATGGTACTAAAAGGTCGTTAAAGTAATATAGCGTAGTCAAGTCCATTGACTCTTAATCTCTAATTTGTAGAAGAAATTTAGTTCTCCCACTAATTTACTCAGGTTTCTAATCGACCTACTAAAAATAATTAATGGCGACTCCTTTTGAAAATATTTGCATGTTAAATATTAAACCATGAAGTTGCAATTTGATATGGACTTGAGAGAGTCTGAGTTAGGTTAGTAAAATTTTAACCTAATAATTCGTTAACCCGAGAAACTCATTTTTTAGGTCGGGACAAAAGTTTTTAGAATTTAATTGTACTTCCGCGACCAATTTTAAAACTTTCGGTACACTTATTCCTTTAAATGATGATTGGCAGTTAAGCGTGATATCCGCTTAATTTAATGGTTGCCAATTATCGATGGACTAGGTTCAATGTCCAAATCAAAGAGAAAAACTAATGCTCCAAAATTAAATTAAAGGAAGCAATCACAGCCCCATCTGTCCCACATCTTCCTACATCATTTTGATTGGCACCTACTGCTCTTCAGTGGTGACATCTTCACGAGGGCAAAAGATGATGTGCAGTATCAGACCAACCAATAGAATCTTCACTCTTTCTGCTTTGTTGAGTCGGCTTGAATCGATCTTGTTCTTTGCAAGTGACAACCTCTCATCACCTATGAGGATCAATCCAATCGAAGAAGCGAAAGTTAGCTCGCTACAAGGTTAGAGTAAGCAACATTATCCAAATAAAACGTGACCCAATCATAGACCTTAAATTTCAAAAGTTAAAACCCAAAAATTTGACAAAGCAGACCCACCTCGATTTTGGACATGCTCGAATATGAATCGCTAGCTTCGATCCAAGATATTGGCAACAATGCCCTCATTTTGTGACCTAACATTCCGATTGATTGAAGTGAAGAACTCTAGCCTTGCTGATGTTGACTTGAAGAGCCCGTCTTAAGCGCAATCCGAAGCTTTTTCGGTCGATTTGGCCATTTAATTTTGACTCAGTTACAAGCGAGCGACACGTGAAATTAGGTCAAATCAAAATAATTGAGGCGAAATGACCTTGACCATGTCACGGGCTGATGATAGTTAAGGGAGTTCATTGAGATGAATTCACCAACTTCACGGTTTTTTTTTTAAACAAAGCACCACTCTGGAGTTCTTTTGCAAAAATGGGCCTCACTCTAGGGGCTTTATGAAAATTTCCCTTTTCCTTCTTCTAACGCCAAAAAAAAAAAAAAATGCAAACTCAAGCAAACACATTTGTGCAATAATCTAATGCGCAAAGATGTGATGGCCAGTGAAAAAATCATCAAAATTTCAACTGTGGCCATGATCGAATCGCAAGCAGCAATTCCCTCGGAGGCTGGGAGGAGCGGGTGCGGGCGAAAGCAAAGCAGGAAACGTTGTCGAGAAAGGAAAGCAATAGGACGATCGATGCACGAGCATTGCTCGGGCTGGGGAGCAAGTAACCTGACGATTTGCTGCCGATATGACCAAAAAGTCGTCATATTCAGCTCTTCTACTAGTCAAAAGTGTAGATCAAACTGCCGCGGTTGACTTCGACGGAGTCGTCCCCGTAGTTGCTGCGAGCCTTCTGATTTACGGGGGGGCCCAATGGAGTCGTTACTTCAATTTGACCAAATATAAAGGAAGGAGACGTGGGACTGAAGAAACGAATCAAAATGCAATCTTACCCTTTACCTATACCTACTGCCCCCACTATCAAGAACAAACAACTCCATTTGCCCATCTCAACTGCCAGGGAAAACCCGATATAAATAAGCGCATCCTCCAGTCGGTGATAAGCGCATCATCTTCCCTTTGAGCCGACGAAACCCAATCTCCAAACCACCCCCCCACCCACCCCCAACAACACAATGACTCCTCCTGAATCCGTCCGATTCATCTCCGACTGTTTCATCAAACCGCCCCAGCTTCCGCCCAATTCCAACCATCCTCTCCACTTGCCGCCGTGGGACCTTGCCATGCTCTCCGTCCACTACATCCAAAAGGGCCTCCTCTTCCCCCTCCCTCCTCCCTGCCTCGACCCTTCCTTCGACCGCCCCGCTTTCATCCGTTCCTTCTTGGCAAAACTCCAGCGCTCTCTCTCTTCCGCCCTCTTCCACTTCTACCCGCTCGCCGGCCGCCTCGCCACCCTCAAGCGGGCCGACCCCCCTTCTACACCGTCTTCGTCGACTGTGCCAACAGCCCCGGGGCCCGGTTCATCCATGCCGCGCTCGACCTCACCGTGGCCGACATTCTCTCCCCTACGTACGTCCCGGAGGTCGTCCTGTCCTTCTTCGACCATGACCGGGCGATCAACCACGACGGCCATGCCTTGTCCCTGCTGTCCGTGCAGGTCACCGAGCTTGCCGACGGGTCTTTATCGGGCTCTCCATGAACCACGCCGTCGGCGACGGCTCCTCCTTCTGGCACTTCTTCAACTCGTGGTCCGAGATCTTCCGAGCGCAAGAGAGAGGCGCCGCTGACGTCGTTCAGCTATCGCGTCACCCGGTCCTGCACCAGGTGGTTCCCGGAAAACCATCCCGGCCCGATAAGCCTGCCTACACGGACGATCCCGAGTCGTTCTCGCCGTATGAGGCCCCCGAGCTCAGGGAGCGAGTCTTCCACTTCTCCGCCGAAGCCATCGCGGGCTCAAGGCGGAGGCGAACGTCAATGCCGGCACCACCAATATCTCATCCTTCCAGTCCTTGAGTGCACTGTATGGCGGTGCATCACACGCGCCCGCCACTTCCCGCCCAACCAGTCACAGGTTGCCGGATGGCTGCGAACAAACCGGGCAAGGCTCGACCCCCCGCTCCCGGAGGAATACTTCGGAAAACTCGATCACGCCATTGAGGAGCGCAGCGACAGTGGGGGAGCTGCTGGGCGGCGGCCTGGGTGGGCGGCGCGGCTGCTGCACGCGGCGTTGGCGGAGCACAGCAACGCAAAGCTGAGAGAGTGGAACGAGGAGTGGATAAAGAATCCACAGGTCTACCACCTGGGCAAGACGTTCGATCCGTACAGTATCATGATGGGGGAGCTCGCCGCGCTTCAACAAGTACGGCAACGAGTTCGGGCTGGGGAAGGCGTGGCTCTGCGAAGCGGGTATGCGAACAAGTTCGATGGCAAGGTGTCAGGCTATCCAGGCCGCGAAGGAGGCGGGAGCATCGACTCGAGATCTGCCTTCCGCCGGCGACTATGGCAATCCTCGAAGCTGACACGGAATTCATGGCCGCCGTTACGGTCTCGTAGGTTGGAGGGCCAACATCAACTCTGGAGTCATGTGCAAGTGGAGTCAACGCGCATTAGGAATTAGGAGGATAAAGATTCATTCTTTGACTACGAATTTTAAGTTGACTTAATTTTTAATCTGTAGCGGATACATTATGAGTTACATTATATTATATATACACTTGGCTATGGGTAACGCCCAAGAAAAGTAAACTTAACCATGGACAAAAATCTCATTTCGAAATTTCAAAGTTGATGTATTGAGTTATGGTGCATCGAATCAAAAAGGTCATACTACATTTTGTTAATTTGCGTCCCTGCTGTAATACTTGAAATTTGTCCTTTTCCGAACTAAAATTGTTATTTCTTTTTCTCTACAAAAATATGTCCCAGAAGCCGTTAATACTAATCAACAGCTTTTATTAGGTCATTCTTAGTTGTTGAGTTAGTTTAGATGGGAAATGAGCTCACTCATCTTTCGTAATCTAGGGTTCAATCTTTTTTAGAACAACATTTCTCATATTCTGTCAAGATCGCTAAAAATAGACTAGTCGGGATGCACATACTGCCCGAAACCCACCGATATGAAAAAAAAACGTTAATTCATCTTCTAGGATTTTTTTTAAAAAAAAGCTGGGGCACTAGAGTGGGATAAAACTTAAAACTATCTCATCTAAGTGGGGTGATAAAACTTCCAAAAGAGAAATTTAAAGTTAAGCAATGAAAACTATTCGTTCTTGGTCGTGGATAGCAATGGAGCCACTATCTGCGTTGCTCGTGATTGACACTATTGTCTATCGTCCATTTCTGGATATAAGGCCCAACTTGCTCAAAGTAGTATATCTTAATTTGAGTTGAATATCTTATCTATATAGATAATCCACATAGAACGCTATTCTTTTGTCCATCGTACGAACTTGCCAGACTGAAAATCAAAACATTAAATTCCGTTAACTTGAATACGAGGTCCATCGAGTTACCCGATGTTGACACTATCCTCTATCGTCCATTTTTGGATACGAGGGCCAACTTGCTCAAAGCAGAATTTGAGGTTTGTACAAAAGCCCATTTTAAGTTATTAAAAAAAAATTGAAAAGTGTTCGGATCAAGGCCCTTCTTGCGTACCGAACCGTGATCGAATTGCGGAGAGACGATCAACACGTGCAATGTCGTAATAAAAGTGTGCAGTATCTATTGGATGTGGTGCTACATGTGGTGCGAGGTCCAAAGGCCTCTAACCAGTCCATGGCATACTAGTTCCTTTACGGTGAATGCTTATGTCCTTTTCAGAAATTTTTCCAACTGATTGAAATTTGAAACTTTGATCTTATTTACGAGGGCAAACGGTAAAAGGAATTAACTTTACAAAGTATTATGATCGCTTGCCTCTAATTCGTGGTTTCCTCTCTGCTTTGACACACTTCTCTTTTGTCCAAATGAACCGAGCCTCGATACCTTCAAACAAAGATCCGCGGCGAAGCCGTAACTCGGGTTGCCTTTTGTTGTCCGGATAAGTTGTAAAACGAGATTGGAAGAGAAATTACATACACTCTCTGTATGTTCAATTCCATATATTAGATATTGGTTGGATGAATTAGAGAGGGGAGAATTACAACCCAAAAAAAAAAATCTTAGACCTATTATAATTATGTTACTTCAGTCGTAAATCGTTTTTTTTTGGCCAATTGAGTCCTAAATCTTTGTATTTATTTCAATTCAATCTATTCGACCAATCTGGCCAGCAATCACTGACGAGGTGCGGTCGATGCTGACATGGACAATTTTAATTTTTTTTTTAAATTATTTATTATCTACTCTCTCTCTCTCTCTCTCTCTCTCTCTCTCTCTCTCTCTCTCTCGATCAATCAACAAACTCGGTGACTGACCAGAGGCGAAGGCTAGAGAGGTAGACCTCGCCGATCTCTAGCAAAGCTCTCCCCGTTGGCCACCGACAAGGTCAAGCCTCGCCATGGTTAGGGAAGGTTGACTTGGCCTTGTCCCCACTAGTGGCCCCAGGGGGGGAGGGGGGTTGGTGAGCTTCTCTAGAGGTCAGCAAGATCGAGCTTGCCGACCCTCGTCTCTAGCCAAACGCTGGACTTGTTGATCGATTGGAGGAAGAAGGAAGAAAAAAAGAAGAAGAAAGAGATAGAATAGATAAAAAGGAAAAAGAAAACAAAAATAGAAAAATATAAACAAAACATTTGAAAAATATTAAAATACTGTAAAAATTATCCATATCAAGAACGGGTGTGCTAAATCAGTGATTTCTAGCGAAATTGGACAAATTGACGGAATTGCACAAATGCAAAATGTTTATGATTGAAGTAACACAATTGTAATATGCTTATGACTTTATGTGTAATTTTCCCCATATGAGAGTGAAATCCCAGCTTATTCAATGAATTGCCAGTTCTTAAATCTAACTTCATAGAATATCCAAATGACAGAACAACAACTCAAATTGAGAATTGTTGGCTAATTATCCTCACCAATCAAGTTGCCGACCATGACCCAGGGATTAAATCATCGTCGAATGGGGTCGAGAGAGAGATTGCCTCTTGAATATGGTTGCCTAAGGTCAAAATTAGCCGCGACCCCACAACTGAATGGCAGCATCATGAGCCACGTAGATATAATCACGTATTATCATGCTTTTGTCACATTTAAGTTCTTTATTAGTGCGTATAATTACAGCTTTGATCACTTATGATTTATCCGGACGTGCGTTTGATAATGGTTCCTTGATCCCAGCAGCAATAATGTCGCCGATGTGAGCATATCTGCGATTACTCCTATGATTTGAATACACTTAATTCTACAGGCTTCGCACTCATGTTTCCGTATGTTTTACTGTAATTGGCTTGTTGAGAAACATACGTATCCATATTTTCCACCACAGAGCACATTTCTTATCATTTCTTGCCATTCTGCTTCTATTTGTCTAGCATGATCCAAGCGAGTTCAAGTCCATGAAGAGCATATTCACAAAAATAAATATGGCTATTTCAGTAATATTTCCTTTCATTCTTCCTCTATGTTGTTTATGAAATTTGGTTCTTTTGGGTTATAGTGATGGTTTTTATTCTTAATTCCATTGCTACTACAAAATTGGACACGAGAGTTTCTATATAACTACTTGTAGTCCTACATAATGAGATAATGTCTTCTTCTTCTTTTTTTAATAATGAATCTTTGTTTGCTTTGCCTTCGATCATATTATCATATTGGATCGAATAAGATTCAGTAATGTCAAAAAAAAAAATTGAATAAGGAAGCAAAAATAGGCCAAGGTCAGTGGGAAAGGAAAAGTGAGTTGATCACCGTATCGAAACTCCACCTGAGCCTACTTGAATGCCTTTGCTCGTGCGGCCATACCTCTTCTCTCTGCCGTGGACATCTGTCCACACCAATCTTCTCATTCAATCATCTCCGGCAGTCGTACCTAATTCATGTATGTACGCCGTTTCCTTGCTTCACAACCAATGGTTAGGTCAAAATTCTCCAATGGAATATCTCAAAAAATTTGTTCTTGAGTCAATCTTCCTGGTTCTTATTGGCCCGAGGCTCTTAACTTTTCTTTTATGAAGAGATTCATATAAAGTTATGGATCCATGCTTTATGATAGTTTCTTTTATGAGTTGAGTCGTGCACGTTTTGATATTGGAATCCTATATCATTGATACTTCTTTTCTTTGCTTTCCTCAACCTCCTTTTATCCACATACTTGTCTATAATAATATAATCAGATTGACTTCTCTTTTGTACGTGCCAGAAAGATTTTAGATGCTACGATGAATGAATATAAAGTTTGGCAAACATTCATTTCGGTGTCTGGCCCTTCTTGGTCTATGTATCTGACCGACCGTCAATGCTGATTGTTCATCTCATTGGACCGAAACACTCTTCAGAACCCCTGGAACATAACTAGCTGTATTTAGGGTGTCGGCTGGGTCTCCCTCATGTGGGGGGACCCAACAGCATTATTATTATATTATTTGTTTAAAAAAGAAAGAAAGGTGGGAGAACATATATTAGTGATAGTTATGAGTGAAAAGAAAAGAGAAAAAAGTAGCGTGTGTATTGTATGTGTGCGTGAGTGTCTTTCAGAAGAGTAGAGAGTTCACAGAGCTTACCGAGAGTAGCGGGGGAGAAGAAGAGAGACTATTTTGCAGTCCAAATTTGAGGGCCAAACATTGTCGGAATTGGCTCAAATTTGGATATGTTGTTCGTGAGGCCGAGATCTACGTGTTGATGGTTCTCGTTTGTTGAGATTCTCCTCCGAATTCTCCAATCGCGGTTAGGGTTTTCTTACCTCTTGTGTATTATTCCACCTTTGTGGTGATGAAATATTGTTGTAATGTTGATATAGAGCCTCTAGTGTGTGACTAGAGATATAGACCCTTTGTATACCTGCTATTCTTGGTGATTAGTGGAGGATTTTTGGTCGTCCGTGATTTTTCCGTTTGGGTTTTTCACGTAAATCTGGTGTGTTATTTTATTATTCCGCAGAGGCTATTTTGACTGGATATAATTGTTGGTTGTTGCTGGATTAAATCGGTAAAATTAGGGGAATTTTTTGATCCTGGATTGGCTTAATTAGAGGCGAAGTGCTGCCCATTTTTCCCCAACAGAGTGGTATCAGAGCTTGTGTTGAGATTTCAGTGTTAGATGGAAGAATCAAGTAGCACCATGTTTAAGTTGAATGCCTCTAATTATTCTATATGGAAGCCTCGGATGGAAGACATGTTATATTGCAAAGACTTATTTGATCCTATCGACGGTGACGAAGCTCAAGGAGACAAGGAAGACAAAGACTGGGAGCGAATGAATCGGAAGACGGTTGGGTTTATTCGGCAATGGATTGATGATAGTGTATTTCATCATGTTGCTCAAGAAACCAAAGCGGATGCCTTGTGGAAGAAACTACAAGATCTCTATGAGAGGAGAACCCCGCAAAATAAAGCTCTCCTAGTCAAACGACTTGTGAACTTGAGATACAAGGAGGGAAGTAGTATGTCGGAACACTTGAGTGAATTTCAAGATGTTGTAAATCAATTGACAAATCTTGAGATTGACTTAGGTGATGAATTGCAATCATGTTTGTTGCTTGGTACTCTTCCTGATAGTTGGGACACATTGGTTGTGGCGTTAAATAATTCAGCTCCTTGTGGTGTGCTTTCTATGAGCATGGTTAAAGAAAGCTTGTTCAATGAAGAAACAAGAAGAAAAGCTTGAATTATGCTTCTAGATCGGAGGCACTTGTCATAGAAAACAGGTCAAGAAGTCAATCAAGAAAGTTTCAAAGTAATGACAGGGGCAAGTCAAGAGGAAGATCGAAGTCCAGGCCGAGGAGAAGTGTGAAGTGTTACAACTGTGGCAAGATGGGACATTATGCCAAAGAGTGTTGGCAACCAAAGAGAGATAAATCCCATGATAGAAATGGAGATAAAAAGAAAGAAGAAAATCAAGCTACAACAGCAGCTGCATCTATGGTGATATTGTCTTCATTTGTGATGATGGTTATGTAAACCTTACATGTCAAGACTCTAGCTGGGTTGTTGATTCTGCAGCTTCTTTCATGTCACCTCACGGCGTGATTATTTTACATCTTATCGCAGCGGTGATTTCGGTTGTGTTAGGATGGGAAACAGTGGTGTTTCTAAGGTTATTGGCATGGGAGATGTTCACTTGGAGACCGATGTGGGATGCAATTTGCTTCTAAAAAATGTGAGACATGTTCTGGATATTCGACTGCAGTTGATCTCTACAGGTGCCTTAGATGATGATGGCTACGGCAGTTTTTCTATGATGGTAAATGGAAATTGACTAAAGGCTCTATGGTAGTGGCAAAAGGCAAGAAGACATGCACTCTCTACACCATGGAAGCAAAGTTGATCAAAGAAGAGGTAAATGCAGTGGAGGACTCCTCAGTTGATTTATGGCACATGAGACTTGGTCATCTTAGCGAGAAAGGACTTGAGACTCTTGCTAGAAAGAATTTTCTACCATTGAAGGAGAAAAATCTGACAAAATGTACTCATTGCATAATGGGTAAGCAACATCGATTCTCATTTCAGAGTTCCTCTCCACACACAAAATCTAATGTACTTGATCTAGTTCACACTGATGTTTGTTGCATGGATGCTAGAACACTTGGCGGTGCATTATATTTTGTGACATTTATCGATGATTGCTCTAGAAAAGTGTGGGCTTTTGCTTTGAAATCTAAAGACCAGGTGCTTGCGGCTTTCAAACAATTTCATGTCAACGTGAAAAGAGAAACCGGGAAGAAGTTGAAATGTGTTTGAGCCGACAACGGTGGAGAATATAGAGGCCCGTTTGAGTATTATTGCAGGGATTATGGCATCAAGCTTGAGAAGACTGTTCCGAAAAACACCACAGCAGAATGGAGTGGCAGAGAGAATGAACCGGACGATTAATGATCGGATTCGGTGTATGCTATCTCATGCGAAGTGCCTAAGTCATTCTGGGTGAAGCGATGAGAACGGCCGTGGACTTGATAAATCTTTCTCCATCAGTTCCTCTAAAAGGGGATGTTCCACAAAGAGTTTGGAGTGGGAAAGATGTTTCCTACAATTATCTGAAAGTGTTCGCTGCCGGACATTTGTACATATTCCAAGAGATGAGAGATCCAAGCTTGATGACAGGTCTAAACAGTGTATCTTCTTGGGTTATGGACATGAAGAGTTTGGCTACAGATTATGGGATCCAGCTACAAAGAAAGTCATCAGAAGCCGAGATGTGGTGTTCTTTGAACATCAAACCATTGAAGACATCGACAAACCAGAGAAGCCAAAGAATGTAGCTCAACACAGGGTTAATTTTAGCCCAAATCCTCCGACCATATTGGGTGAAAATCAAGGGGAGAAGCGCATGGAAATCATGAAGATGATGAATCCTCACAGAATGTTGATTCTTCAGTGGAGCCGGGTGAATCAGTTGAGCAAGAGTTGAACCAGTTGAACCAGTTGAACAAGAAGAACCGATCTACCTCAAGTTAGAAGATCAGAAAGAGAGCGTAGACCATCACAAAGATATCAATCACATGAGTATGTATTACTCACCGATGCAGGAGAGCCAGAAACTTATGAAGAGGCTATATCGTGTGATAAAAGAATGAGTGGCATGAAGCTATGCAAGATGAGCTCAAATCTTTGCATGAGAATCACACATTTGAATTGGTGAAGTTGCCTAAGGGCAAGAGAACACTCACAAACAAATGGGTGTACAAGTTGAAGACGGAAGAAAACAGTTTGCAACCACGATACAAGGCTAGGCTTGTTGTGAAGGGCTTTCGTTAGAAGAAGGGAATTGACTTTGAAGAGATCTTTTCACCAGTTGTAAAAATGCCTTCTATTCGAGTTGTTCTTGGTTAGCTGCGAGTTTGGATTTAGAAATTGAACAGCTTGATGTAAAAACAGCTTTTCTTCATGGAGACTTAGAAGAAGAGATATACATGGAGCAACCGGAGGGTTTTAAAGTTGAAGGCAAGGAGCATTTTGTATGCAGATTGAAAAAGAGTTATATAGTCTCAAGCAAGCGCCAAGACAGTGGTACATGAAGTTTGATTCATTCATGGAAGATCATGGATATGGTAAAACCAACTCTGACTCTTGTGTCTTTGTGAAAAGATTCTCAGATGATGATTTTATTATCCTCCTACTCTATATGGATGATATGTTGATAGTTGGGCATGATGCTAATAAAATCAAAAGCTTGAAAAATGAGTTGAGTAAAGCTTTTGCGATGAAGGATCTTGGATCGGCTAAGCAAATCCTTGGTATGCAAATTACTCGTGATAGGAAGAACAAGAAACTCTGGCTATCTCAAGAGAATATATTGAAAAGTGCTTGAAAGATTCAACATGAGCACATGTAACCGGTAAGTACTCCACTTACTGGTCACTTCAAGTTGAGTAGTAATGAGTGTCCTACGAGTAAGAAAGAAAGGAAGAGATGATGAAAATTCCTTATGCATCTGCCGTGGGTAGTTTGATGTATGCCATGGTTTGTACAAGACCGGATATTGCTCATGCAGTTGGTGTTGTGAGTAGATTTCTCTCAAATCCAGGTAAAGAACATTGGAACGGTGTGAAATGGATTTTGAGGTATCTCAGAGGCACTTCCAGATTATGCTTGTGTTATGGAAATGGAAAGCTTGAGTTGAATGGTTATTCAGACTCTGATTATGCCGGTGACAGTGATTCCCGAAAGTCTACATCAGGTTATATGATGATCTTTGCAGGGGGAGCAGTTTCGTGGCAATCAAGATTGCAAAAATGTATTACTCTGTCTACAACTGAAGCGGAGTATATTGCTATTCCGAAGGAGGCAAGGAACTCTTGTGGATGTAGAAATTCCTACGAGAGTTAGGCTTAAAGCAAGAGAAGTTGTTTTATATTGTGATAGCATGAGTGCTATTTATCTTAGCAAGAATCCAATGTTGCATTCAAGATCGAAGCATATTGATGTGAAGTATCATTGGGTCTGAGAAAAGTTAGAAGAAAAACTCTTTTTGCTTGAGAAAGTCCATAGCGACGACAACGGATCCAACATGATGACCAAAGCCTTGCCAGTGATGAAACTTGACTCTTGTCGAAGTAAAGCGGGCATGATTGAACTCCCACATGAGGTAGAGGGGAAGATTTGTCGCTGGGTTTCCCTCATGTGGGGGGACCCAGCATTATTATTATTTTATTATTTGTTAAAAAAAAAGAAAGTGGGAGACATATGATTAGTGATAGTTAATGAGTGAAAAAGAAAAGAGAAAAAAGTAGTGTGTGTATGTTATGTGTTGTGCGCGTAGGTCTTCAGAAGAGGTGAGAGAGTTCTTACAGAGCTTACGAGAGTGCGAGGAGAAGAAGAAAGACTATTTTGCAGTCCAAATTTGAGGGCCAAACATTGTCGGAAATTGGCTCAAATTTGGATATGTTGTTCGTGAGGCTGAGATCTTTGTGTTGATTTCTTGGTTCTCTGTTTGTTGAGTTTTCTCCCCCGAATTCTCCATCGCGGTTTAGGGTTTTCTTACCTCTTGGTGTATTATTCCACATTTGTGGTGATGAAATATTGTTGTAATGTTAATGTAGAGCTCTAGAGTGTGACTAGAGATATATTCTGCTGGATATCTACTATTCTTGGTGATTAGTAGAGGATTTTTGGTCGTCCGTGGTTTTTTTTTCGTTTCGGGTTTTCCATATAAATCTTGGTGTGTTATTTTTATTATTCCGCATGAGGCTATTTTGACTAGATATAATTATTGGTTGTTGCTGGATTAATCGGTAAAATTATGGGGACTTGTTGATCCTGTATTGGCTTAATTAAAGGCGAAGTGCTGCCCCGTTTTTCAACCCACAGGGGGGAACAATGACCAGCCCCCACAATGGAACAAGACATAAAGGGTGAATAAAAAATAAAAAGAAACACCCTAATCTTGTTGCAATTCGAGCAGTGAAGGGAAGAATTATAAAGTGCGAATCATCAAGCAAGACCACCATCATCTCTCCTCTTCAAAGGAAGGGCACAACCCACAAACAAATGGCTCCTCGTCCTCCTCCTCTATCCCTTCGACTCATCTCCGACTGTCTCGTCAAACCACACCAACTTTCCCCGCAGTCGAACCACCCTCTCCACTTGCCGCCATGGGACCTCACCATGCTCCCCATTGACTACATCCAGAGGGGCCTCTTCTTCCCCCTTCCCTCCTCGCTGCCTCAACCTCGGCTTCGACCGCCTTGCTTTCATCCATTCTTCTTGGAAAAGCTCTAACGATCTCTCTCTCCTCCACCCTTGCCCATTTCTACCCACCTCCCGGCCGCCTCGCCGCCCTCGAGCGGACTGACCCGCCGTCCAATATTGTCTTCGTCGATTTGCGCCAACACCCCCGGTGCCCGATTCATCCATGCTGCGCTCAACTGACTGTGGCCAACATTCTCTCCCTACCTACGTATCGGCCGCCGTTCGGTCCTTCTTTGACCACGACCGGCAGTCAACCACAATGGCCATGCCCTATTCCCTGCTGTCCACACAGGTCACCGAGCTCGCCGACGGCGTCTTCATCGGGCTCTCCATGAACCACGCTGTTGGCGACGGCACTCCTTCTGGCACTCTTCAACTCATGATCCGAGATCTTCCAAGCGCAAGAGAAGGGAGCCGTTGATGTCGTCCAGTTGTCGCGTCCCCCCGGTCCTGACCCAGTGGTTCGCAAAGAAACCACCCTTGCCCGATCAGCCTGCATTTCACGAACGACCCCTCATCGTTCGTTGCCCGCTTCGAAGCCCCTGAACTCAGGGAGTGATTCTTTCCCATTTCTCGGCCGATGCTATTGCGGAGCTCAAGGGAGAGGCAAACCGCCAATGCGGCACCACAAGTATCTCTTCCTTCCAGCCTTCTTCCATCAATCTCTGTCTCGTGTTGTCCGCCACTAGTAGGGGGCGAGGGGGTCGAGATCGTATGGAGGAGATGGGAGAGATCGAGAGTGCGGGGGGAGGGGGAAA
>JAGVVM010001171.1:0-18081 GCA_019149425.1 Psidium friedrichsthalianum | reverse complement strand
GTCATCGTCTTCCATCAATCTTGCTTTTGTGCATCTCATCACTCACTTCACAACAGGTTCTCGGATAGTTACTCCCTTTGATGAGGTCCTTTTAGGTTTTGGTAAACAGGACCACAACCTTTTCTTTCCTGTCTCTTTGACTTTGGTGGACTAGAGACGCAATGGGAGTTACAGTACGAAGAGGCATATCCACAACATCAAAAAGTCTTTTTCCGTTGCAAACTTGTGAGATTCAGCAATTTCTTTACCATTTCATCATTCTGACCCTGTTTTTTAAAGCATCGTATAGGGGCTTTACAGATGACGAGAGAGGCCACTCTCTCGTCAACACTTCCTCTCATCTCTACAGTCACATCTAGTCTCGAAATCGTACTTGGTTGGAGAGCTTTCTCGAGATCTCGCTCCTTGAGATATTCTCGAGGATTTCCTTGTTGCCTTTTCAACTCATGAGTACCAGCTTTCTTGAATGAGGAGGACGATTTTGGAGACATTGTGAGAAAGATTGGATTTTTATGAGAATCGAAGGAGGAATGTTGATGGAGAGAGGAAATGAGAGATTTCTTTGAGATGGTCAAAAGACAGGCGTGAAGGAGTGCAATGACGAAGTAGGGTTTTGTTTGAGAAGAGAGACGGTTTTATTTCAAAATTTTTTTAAAAAACTCCTAGACGGTTATTTATGGAAACAAGAACCAATCATCTAAGTGAATAAAAGCAGGAAGAAAATAACAAATAAGCTTCATCATCAGACTAAATATGGAAAACATACCTTTTGATCCTATGCATGAATAAATTTCGAAAAGATAGATCTGACCTTGCTTCTGAATAGAAAGCGTTGTGGTTCCAAAGCTGTGCATCTGAAGACCCTGCATCGGATATAATTCAGAGGGATAATGTTCAACTTACCTCGAATATAGTTGAAGGCCTCTTATCGAGTGGTTTTGTGAAGATATCCGCAAGTTGGTTCTTTGAATCAATGTATCGAATACGAACATCTTCATTCTGAACATGATCACGTATGAAATGATGTTTATCTCAATATGCTTCGCTCGAGAGTGTAGGACAGGATTCTTAGTCAGATTTATAGCACTTGTGTTGTCACATAGTATCTCGATATTTGAATCTTTGACACCATAATCTTTTAGTTGCTGTTTTAACCATAGAATCTGAGCATAGGCAGCTTCCAAGTGATATATATTCTGCTTCTGCTGTTGAAAGTGCTACAGTGCTTTGCTTCTTGGAATACCATGATCAACATGCTTCCATGAGTTGACTGTTCCAGAAGTACTTTTTCTGTCAATCTTACATCCTGCTAGATCTGCATCTGAATACCCTCTCAGAACAAATCTGATTCTTTTGGATACCATAGTCCGAGAGTTGGATAAGTGCCAATATTTTATAATCCTTTTGACTGCGAAAGATGAGATTCCTTTGGATTTGATTGAAACTTGCACAGAGGCAGACACTGAACAGAATATCAGGTCTTGATACTGAAAGATAGAGAAGTGAACCAATCATACTTCGATATAGCTTTTGATCAACACTTCTTTTCCTTGTTCATCTTTGTCAAGCTTCGAAGAATGTGACATTGGAGTGTCAGTCTTCTGCAGTTTTCCAAACCAAATCTTCTGACAATTTCAGAGCATATTTTTCTTGATGAATAAATATCCTTCTTTGTTTGTTGAATCTGAAGTCCGAGGAAAAAATCTTAGTTCTCCCATCATGCTCATTTCAAACTCATCCTGCATAACCCTTTGAAAACTTCTTGCAGAGAGATTCGTTAGAAGAGCCGAATATAATATCATCTACATAAATCTGAACAAGAAGGATATCTTTACCATACCTTTGAATGAACAGAGTAGTGTCAACACTACCTTTAACAAACTTCTTTTCAGAGAGAAAGCTACTTAACCTTTCATACAAGCACGGGGTGCTTGCTTGAGACCATATAGAGCTTTCTTTAGAGCATAAACAAGATCTTTACCTTTTGGTTCCTCAAATCCAGGTGGTTGTTCAACATATACTTCTTCTTTAATATATCCATTCAGGAATGCACTTTTTACATCCATCTGAAAGAGTTTGAAATTATTGTGACAAGCAAAGCAAGAAGTAATCTTATAGCTTCTAACCTGGCAACCGGTGCGTAGGTTTCATCATAATCTATCCCTTCTTCTTGAGAGTATCCTTTTGCTACTAATCTCGCTTTATTTCTGATAATTTTACCTTTGTCGTCCAGCTTGTTTCTGAACACCCACTTTGTTCCTATGACAGGATGATTTTTGGGTCTTGGAACTGTGACATCCCGAAATTCGGACAATTATAAGATGAATGAATTTGGATTTTTGGGATTAAGAGACAGAAATTGGACATCGCTCTGAAAAGCTCGAAAATTAGTCGATTGGTTTCGGAGTGCCGAGAAGAAAGGAACATATTGAAAGTGACCATTTTGCCCCGGCTTGACCTAGATTATATGGCTAGAGAGTATTAGTAATGTTAGAGATGCTAGAAAAATTTTACGACGAAATCCGGAGTTATTTTCCAATCGCGATTGAGCCAATCGCACCGATTGAGTCCCACCCGGTCCTGAAATTTCGAATTTCGAGGAATGTCTCGTCGGTCATCTTTTTGACCACTTTGACCAGCTTTGACCGAAATTATTGGTGCCCCAAGCTTTATCAGTCCGAAAATTCACTGATAGTACCAAAATCAGTCAATTCGTTCAGCGTTATGTCGCTTTCAGTGAATAGTGATTTTCAATAATTATCCTTAGGATATTTATGGTCAAAGCACTCTCTCTCTCCTCCATTATTTTCAGAACATTCTCTCTCCTCTCTCTCTCTCTCTAGATTTTCGGATTTTCTCTCCTCTCTCTCCCGCGGCCAGCTTTCTGCAGCAAAATTCAACTGGATGCCGACGGAAATCCGACCGTTGGATCATTGCGATTTTTGGGTATGTTGTAGTTCAATGTCTTACGGTTCTAACCCAACTTGAATCGCCTCAATCCGAGGTCGTTTGACCCTTCAAATGTATTTTCTCGTATCAGTCGACGAAACTGTTTTCTGGGTGCCGAAATTCTGTTTTAGCTCTAATTGATTTATATCGACCCCGGCTGCCCTAGATCTCATTTCCATGTCAAATATATGATTTCTAGTTCGTTTTGATGTCGGTTTCAGCCCCTGAACAGCCCCGGTTTGGATTAAATCCACCGGAATCCGTCGTCGTTGTTGTGCTCCGCCGTGCGTCGCTAATCATCGCTGCTTCCACCAGCCCTTTCTCAGCCCTGTTTCAGCTTCGTTTAGGTGAGTTCTACTTCTAAATCTTGAGTAGGGCATTGGATTATTCATGGATTGACTCTAGGATGTGATCCGAGGTAGATCGGTTTAGAAAAATTTGACGGATTTGGCGATATTTATGGTGAATGGTTCTGTGTGAGGATATGCTGCGCTGTTCGCACTCGGTTTAAGGCTGATTATATTCTGTTTGAGCTGATTTTGTATCTAGAGGATGACTTGAGGTGGTTTAGACATTGAATTTTGAGCATTGGATCATTGGGTGGAACGGACCCAATTAATAAGTTGGGTCGCTAGTCGTGACACTTTGAGGGTTGTATATGGGTTGAAATTACATGCTTATGGGCTGGTCATGTAGAATTGTGGCATAGATTGAGTCCCTATGAACCTTAAATGCGAGTTTTGGTTGACAAGGGCAGAGAAAGAGTAATTCTGGTGAATAATTGTGTGAGAGCCCAAGTGAATGGCTCAAAACCAATTTGGGGCAGGATTTGATATGACTGTGTCTATGTTTATAGATCGCCTGAGTTGTAATGTTGTGAACTGTGCCTCGTAGTGTCTACATTGTCCATTCCTTTGAATTATGCCTGGTTGAATATCTTGCGAATTGTGAATTGCATGCTTAGGGTTCGATCTAAGAGTATCTGGTATCCTGAGCGAGATTTAGAGGATGAACTTGCTGAGCTGTTAGCTCACCCCTGTTGGGGATTATATTTTCAGATGTGTAGGTTTGGCATTGGATCGAACGATGTAGACGATGAGGCTAATGGAAGGCGGTGAGGAGCCAAGTCGATGGAAGGGTATGGAAGTGGTAAGCCTTGAGGTAGCGTTCTGGGCGCTACAGTGAGTTTTGGTATCAGAGCGGGTTAATGGAGTGATAAGGTGCACTAGTGACTGACTTAGTTGGTAGGCTTGAATCTATATCGTATCTCAATAGTCTTAGATAATGATTCTCATTGAAAGGCTCTGAATGATGAAATGAGATTCGCAAGGAAGCGAACAGTGACTACGGACGAAGAGCCAGTTTAATTGACAAACTTTGATTATAAGTGAATGGCAACCAAGAAAACAGTTGTATAGTTTGATACTAAGTATCTGATCTTTGAAGTTGATGGTTGCTTGAGATGTGAGAGAGTGCAGTTTAATATGAGAAACTAATGTTGCGTAAACGAGCAATACGAGGGATATGAGGACGATCATGCATTGCACGTGTTGATTGCATCAAAATTTAAAGATTGAGAAATATTCATGCATAATTCATGACATTGTTTTTTTTATTGGACTTGATAAACCGTGGGCTTGGTATGGGACAAGCTGTACGGGATGCCTAAAAACCGTAGTGAGACATGGTATGGGACGTGTTGAACGGGATCTTCTTAGTATGTGGCCTGACTTGGGGACGAACCAGGCGAAAGCTGGTGTGCCTGTAACGACCCGGTCTGACGAGGGCGGGGAGTGATCGCCGGAGCTAAAGAGAGCTCGGACAAGGTGCGGCTCCTGGCAGGCTTCTAAGATGGCGACGGGGGCAGGAATGAACCAAGTCACGCATTGAAAAGTGGGTCTAGGCGTTGTGCAAAGTCTAACTTATTTTGAAAGATACATTGCATTAAAGTTGATTTTCGAAAAAAAAATATTTTAGAAAAATGCATAGCATTGCACATGAGAAATTGGAATGATGGATGAAAGTCAAAGTGGATTGAGATGCCTTGATTGAGGAATGCCTGAATGCCTTGTGGATGTTGGTGAAAGTCGAGCATTTGTTGTGTACCTCCGTCGTGATCGGAGAGGACCCCTGTGGTATGATCAGGGAGGGTTTGTGATGAAACTCACACGAGCGAGTCGGCGAGTGATCCGATCGTGTCGTGGTGGGGTGTCAATTACGTGAAATACGTTTGAATGACCGTAACCAACAAAATCCTGGCATGGCATATAATCTAGGTCAAGCCCGGGCAAAATGGTCACTTTCAATATGTTGCCTTTCTTCTCGGCACTTCGAAACCAATCGACTAATTTTCGAGCTTTTCAGAGCGATGTCCAATTTCTGTCTCTTAATCCCAAAATCCAAATTCATTCATCTTATAATTGTCCGAATTTCGGGATGTCACAAATCTCCCCTCCTTAAGAAGTTTCGTCCTCGAAACTTGTCCTTTACTTCCTCCTTAGTAAAATCAAGACCCTTACAGTCGTTGTCTCACTCAACTATGTGGCTTATTATGCTTTCGCTACGCACTCTGATCATTTATCCTCCTTAGTTACCACATCTCACACTCTTACCATTCTCAGGTCATTACCCACCTCACTGATCATAAATCTACTTGGCGATATTACTAGGCCACTCGCTCATGATCACTCCATGAACGTCTCAAGTTCGCTTCTCATACTCGTCAATTTACATGACACCACTCAATGGACTTACCACGTCCAGTATACATTCAGGCAAATCATTCCTTATCACTGATATTGTACATATCTCATCTTGCCAATTCTCGATGCCAGAACCACATGCCATGCCAGGATTTTGTTGGTTACGGTCATTCAAACGTATTTCACGTAATTGACACCCCACCACGACACGATCGGATCACTCGCCGACTCGCTCGTGTGAGTCTCATCACAAACCCTCCCTGATCATACCACAGGGGTCCTCTCCGATCACGACGGAGGTACACAACAAATGCTCGACTTTCACCAACATCCACAAGGCATTCAGGCATTCCTCAATCAAGGCATCTCAATCCACTTTGACTTTCATCCATCATTCCAATTTCTCATGTGCAATGCTATGCATTTTTCTAAAATATTTTTTTTTCGAAAATCAACTTTAATGCAATGTATCTTTCAAAATAAGTTAGACTTTGCACAACGCCTAGACCCACTTTTCAATGCGTGACTTGGTTCATTCCTGCCCCCGTCGCCATCTTAGAAGCCTGCCAGGAGCCGCACCTTGTCCGAGCTCTCTTTAGCTCCGGCGATCACTCCCCGCCCTCGTCAGACCGGGTCGTTACAGGCCCACCAGCTTTCGCCTGGTTCGTCCCCAAGTCAGGCACATACTAAGAAGATCCCGTTCAACACGTCCCATACCATGTCTCACTACGGTTTTTAGGCATCCCGTACAGCTTGTCCCATACCAAGCCCACGGTTTATCAAGTCCAATAAAAAAAACAATGTCATGAATTATGCATGAATATTTCTCAATCTTTAAATTTTGATGCAATCAACACGTGCAATGCATGATCGTCCTCATATCCCTCGTATTGCTCGTTTACGCAACATTAGTTTCTCATATTAAACTGCACTCTCTCACATCTCAAGCAACCATCAACTTCAAAGATCAGATACTTAGTATCAAACTATACAACTGTTTTCTTGGTTGCCATTCACTTATAATCAAAGTTTGTCAATTAAACTGGCTCTTCGTCCGTAGTCACTGTTCGCTTCCTTGCGAATCTCATTTCATCATTCAGAGCCTTTCAATGAGAATCATTATCTAAGACTATTGAGATACGATATAGATTCAAGCCTACCAACTAAGTCAGTCACTAGTGCACCTTATCACTCCATTAACCCGCTCTGATACCAAAACTCACTGTAGCGCCCAGAACGCTACCTCAAGGCTTACCACTTCCATACCCTTCCATCGACTTGGCTCCTCACCGCCTTCCATTAGCCTCATCGTCTACATCGTTCGATCCAATGCCAAACCTACACATCTGAAAATATAATCCCCAACAGGGGTGAGCTAACAGCTCAGCAAGTTCATCCTCTAAATCTCGCTCAGGATACCAGATACTCTTAGATCGAACCCTAAGCATGCAATTCACAATTCGCAAGATATTCAACCAGGCATAATTCAAAGGAATGGACAATGTAGACACTACGAGGCACAGTTCACAACATTACAACTCAGGCGATCTATAAACATAGACACAGTCATATCAAATCCTTGCCCCAAATTGTGTTTTGAGCCATTCACTTGGCTCTCACACAATTATTCACCAGAATTACTCTTTCTCTGCCCTTGTCAACCAAAACTCGCATTTAAGGTTCATAGGGACTCAATCTATGGCCACAATTCTACATGACCAGCCCATAAGCATGTAATTTCAACCCATATACAACCCTCAAAGTGTCACGACTAGCGACCCAACTTATTAATTGGGTCCGTTTCCACCCCAATTGATCCCAATGCTCAAAATTCAATGTCTAAACCACCTCAAGTCATCCTCTAGATACAAAATCAGCTCAAACAGAATATAATCAGCCTTAAACCGAGTGCGAACAGCGCAGCATATCCTCACACAGAACCATTCACCATAAATATCGCCAAATCCGTCAAATTTTCTAAACCGATCTACCTCGGATCACATCCTAGAGTCAATCCATGAATAATCCAATGCCCTACTCAAGATTTAGAAGTAGAACTCACCTAAACGAAGCTGAAACAGGGCTGAGAAAGCGGCTGGAAGCAGCGATGATTAGCGACGCACGGCGGAGCACAACAACGACGACGGATTCCGGTGGATTTAATCCAAACCGGGGCTGTTCAGGGGCTGAACCGACATCAAAACGAACTAGAAATCATATATTTGACATGGAAATGAGATCTAGGGGCAGCCGGGTCGATATAAATCAATTAGAGCTAAAACAGAATTTCGGCACCCAGAAAACAGTTTCGTCGACTGATACGAGAAAATACATTTGAAGGGTCAAACGACCTCGGATTGAGGCGATTCAAGTTGGGTTAGAACCGTAAGACATTGAACTACAACATACCCAAAAATCGCAATGATCCAACGGTCGGATTTCCGTCGGCATCCAGTTGAATTTTGCTGCAGAAAGCTGGGCCGCGGGAGAGAGAGGGAGAAAATCCGAAAATCTAGAGAGAGAGAGAGAGGAGAGAGAATGTTCTGAAAATAATGGAGGAGAGAGAGAGTGCTTTGACCATAAATATCCTAAGGATAATTATTGAAAATCACTATTCACTGAAAGCGACATAACGCTGAACGAATTGACTGATTTTTGGACTATCAGTGAATTTTCGGACTGATAAAGCTTGGGCACCAATAATTTCGGTCAAAGCTGGTCAAAGTGGTCAAAAAGATGACCGACGAGACATTCCTCGAAATTCGTGAAATTTCAGGACCGGGTGGGACTCAATCGGTGCTGATTTGGCTCAATCGCGATTGGAAAATAACTCCGGATTTCGTCGTAAAATTTTTCTAGCATCTCTAACATTACTAATACTCTCTAGCCATATAATCTAGGTCAAGCCCGGGGCAAAATGGTCACTTTCAATATGTTGCCTTTCTTCTCGGCACTCCGAAACCAATCGACTAATTTTCGAGCTTTTCAGAGCGATGTCCAATTTCTGTCTCTTAATCCCAAAAATCCAAATTCATTCATCTTATAATTGTCCGAATTTCGGGATGTCACAGTTCCAAGACCCAAAAATCATCCTGTCATAGGAACAAAGTGGGTGTTCAGAAACAAGCTGGACGACAAAGGTAAAATTATCAGAAATAAAGCGAGATTAGTAGCAAAAGGATACTCTCAAGAAGAAGGGATAGATTATGATGAAACCTACGCACCGGTTGCCAGGTTAGAAGCTATAAGATTACTTCTTGCTTTTGCTTGTCACAATAATTTCAAACTCTTTCAGATGGATGTAAAAAGTGCATTCCTGAATGGATATATTAAAGAAGAAGTATATGTTGAACAACCACCTGGATTTGAGGAACCAAAAGGTAAAGATCTTGTTTATGCTCTAAAGAAAGCTCTATATGGTCTCAAGCAAGCACCCCGTGCTTGGTATGAAAGGTTAAGTAGCTTTCTCTCTGAAAAGAAGTTTGTTAAAGGTAGTGTTGACACTACTCTGTTCATTCAAAGGTATGGTAAAGATATCCTTCTTGTTCAGATTTATGTAGATGATATTATATTCGGCTCTTCTAACGAATCTCTCTGCAAGAAGTTTTCAAAGGTTATGCAGGATGAGTTTGAAATGAGCATGATGGGAGAACTAAGATTTTTCCTCGGACTTCAGATTCAACAAACCAAAGAAGGGATATTTATTCATCAAGAAAAATATGCTCTTGAAATTGTCAGAAGATTTGGTTTGGAAAACTGCAAGAAGACTGACACTCCAATGTCACATTCTTCGAAGCTTGACAAAGATGAACAAGGAAAAGAAGTTGATCAAAAGCTATATCGAAGTATGATTGGTTCACTTCTCTATCTTTCAGTATCAAGACCTGATATTCTGTTCAGTGTCTGCCTCTGTGCAAGGTTTCAATCAAATCCAAAGGAATCTCATCTTTCTGCAGTCAAAGGATTATAAAATATATTGGCACTTATCCAACTCTCGGACTATGGTATCCAAAAGAATCAGATTTTGTTCTGAGAGGGTATTCAGATGCAGATCTAGCAGGATGTAAGATTGACAGAAAAAGTACTTCTGGAACATGTCAACTCATGGGAAGCATGTTGATATCATGGTATTCCAAGAAGCAAAGCACTGTAGCACTTTCAACAGCAGAAGCAGAATATATATCACTTGGAAGCTGCTATGCTCAGATTCTATGGTTAAAACAGCAACTAAAAGATTATGGTGTCAAAGATTCAAATATCGAGATACTATGTGACAACACAAGTGCTATAAATCTGACTAAGAATCCTGTCCTACACTCTCGAGCGAAGCATATTGAGATAAAACATCATTTCATACGTGATCATGTTCAGAATGAAGATGTTCGTATTCGATACATTGATTCAAAGAACCAACTTGCGGATATCTTCACAAAACCACTCGATAAGGAGGCCTTCAACTATATTCGAGGTAAGTTGAACATTATTTCCCTCTGAATTATATCCGATGCAGGGTCTTCAGATGCAACAGCTTTGGAACCACAACGCTTTCTATTCAGAAGCAAGGTCAGATCTATCTTTTTCGAAATTTATTCATGCATAAGGATCAAAAGGTATGTTTTCCATATTTAGTCTGATTGATTGCTTATTTGTTATTTTCTTCCTGCTTTTATTCACTTAGATTGATTGGTTCTTGTTTCCATAAATAACCGTCTAGGAGTTTTTTAAAAAATTTTGAAATAAAACCGTCTCTCTTCTCAAACAAAACCCTACTTCGTCATTGCACTCCTTCACGCCTGTCTTTTGACCATCTCAAAAGAAATCTCTCATTTCCTCTCCCAACATTCCTCCTTCGATTCTCATAAAAATCCAATCTTTCTCACAATGTCTCCAAAATCGTCCTCCTCATTCAAGAAAGCTGGTACTCAGAGTGAAAAGGCAACAAGGAAATCCTCGAGAATATCTCAAGGAGCGAGATCTCGAGAAAGCTCTCCAACCAAAGGTACGATTTCGAGAGCTGTAGAGATGACTGAGGAAGTGTTTGACGAGAGAGTGGCTCTCGCTCATTCTGTAAAGCCCCTATACGATGCTTTTAAAAAACAGGGTCAGAATGATGAAATGGTAAAGAAATTGCTGAATCTTCACAAGTTTGCAACCGAAAAAGACTTTTTGATGTTTGTGGATATGCCTCTTCGTACTGTAACTCCATTGCTGTCTCTAGTCCACCAAAGTCAAAGAAAGGGAAAGAAAAGGTTGTGGTCCCTGGTTTACCAAAACCTAAAAGGACCTCATCAAAGGGAGTAACTATCCGAGAACCTGTTGTGGAAGTGAGTGATGATGAGACAAAAGCAAGATTGATGAAGACGATGACGTTGTTTTCAGAAACTTCAAAAGGAATTTGTTTCGAAGGACCAGGGAGAAGAACTTTGATAACACCCTGTTTGTGTCTCAAAAGCATGTCGAAAAGTTTGAGGCATTAAAGGAAAGAGGTGTTATGCCACAAAGAGTGTTTGATTTGGACTACTTTGATGCTGCTGGAATTCCCATAAGAAAATACTTGACTGAGATGAAGTTAGAAAATTTTCTGTCAACAAGGACTCCAATTTTTCCTGACTTTGTTGCATATTTCTACTCAACAATCTCCTTCATAGATTTTGAGTCCATCTCTTACAACATTGGAGATGAAGTATATCATCTGAATGTGCATGAGTTGGCAAAACTGATGGGAGTAAGGAAGAGGGCTTTCAAGCCCATTAATATCAAGCCAGAGGAAGCATATGCCTACTTATCAGGGAAGGAGCACTACAGCCGAGATTCAAAGGCTCACATTGCCTACAATGACTTCCTCTGAAGCACCTCGTCATGCATAAGATCGTCATTGAATCCTTGAGGCCAAAAGCAACCTCTAGAACTGATATCAGTAAGTATGAGGCCAAATTAATGTGGGCACTGGTTACAGGGTATGATTTTCCCTTGCACACACTGTCATACTGCATATGTAGTTACATATGCAGTATGACAGTGTGTGCAAGGGAAAAATCATACCCTGTAACCAGTGCCCACATTAATTTGGCCTCATACTTACTGATATCAGTTCTAGAGTTGCTTTTGGCCTCAAGGATTCAATGACGATCTTATGCATGACGAGGTGCTTCAGAGGGAAGTCATTGTAGGCAATGTGAGCCTTTGAATCTCGGCTGTAGTGCTCCTTCCCTGATAAGTAGGCATATGCTTCCTCTGGCTTGATATTAATGGGCTTGAAAGCCCTCTTCCTTACTCCCATCAGTTTTGCCAACTCATGCACATTCAGATGATATACTTCATCTCCAATGTTGTAAGAGATGGACTCAAAATCTATGAAGGAGATTGTTGAGTAGAAATATGCAACAAAGTCAGGAAAAATTGGAGTCCTTGTTGACAGAAAATTTTCTAACTTCATCTCAGTCAAGTATTTTCTTATGGGAATTCCAGCAGCATCAAAGTAGTCCAAATCAAACACTCTTTGTGGCATAACACCTCTTTCCTTTAATGCCTCAAACTTTTCGACATGCTTTTGAGACACAAACAGGGTGTTATCAAAGTTCTTCTCCCTGGTCCTTCGAAACAAATTCCTTTTGAAGTTTCTGAAAACAACGTCATCGTCTTCATCAATCTTGCTTTTTGTCTCATCATCACTCACTTCCACAACAGGTTCTCGGATAGTTACTCCCTTTGATGAGGTCCTTTTAGGTTTTGGTAAACCAGGGACCACAACCTTTTCTTTCCCTTTCTTTGACTTTGGTGGACTAGAGACAGCAATGGGAGTTACAGTACGAAGAGGCATATCCACAAACATCAAAAAGTCTTTTTCGGTTGCAAACTTGTGAAGATTCAGCAATTTCTTTACCATTTCATCATTCTGACCCTGTTTTTTAAAAGCATCGTATAGGGGCTTTACAGAATGAGCGAGAGCCACTCTCTCGTCAAACACTTCCTCAGTCATCTCTACAGCTCTCGAAATCGTACCTTTGGTTGGAGAGCTTTCTCGAGATCTCGCTCCTTGAGATATTCTCGAGGATTTCCTTGTTGCCTTTTCACTCTGAGTACCAGCTTTCTTGAATGAGGAGGACGATTTTGGAGACATTGTGAGAAAGATTGGATTTTTATGAGAATCGAAGGAGGAATGTTGGGAGAGGAAATGAGAGATTTCTTTTGAGATGGTCAAAAGACAGGCGTGAAGGAGTGCAATGACGAAGTAGGGTTTTGTTTGAGAAGAGAGACGGTTTTATTTCAAAATTTTTTAAAAAACTCCTAGACGGTTATTTATGGAAACAGAACCAATCAATCTAAGTGAATAAAAGCAGGAAGAAAATAACAAATAAGCAATCAATCAGACTAAATATGGAAAACATACCTTTTGATCCTTATGCATGAATAAATTTCGAAAAGATAGATCTGACCTTGCTTCTGAATAGAAAGCGTTGTGGTTCCAAAGCTGTTGCATCTGAAGACCCTGCATCGGATATAATTCAGAGGGAAATAATGTTCAACTTACCTCGAATATAGTTGAAGGCCTCCTTATCGAGTGGTTTTGTGAAGATATCCGCAAGTTGGTTCTTTGAATCAATGTATCGAATACGAACATCTTCATTCTGAACATGATCACGTATGAAATGATGTTTTATCTCAATATGCTTCGCTCGAGAGTGTAGGACAGGATTCTTAGTCAGATTTATAGCACTTGTGTTGTCACATAGTATCTCGATATTTGAATCTTTGACACCATAATCTTTTAGTTGCTGTTTTAACCATAGAATCTGAGCATAGCAGCTTCCAAGTGATATATATTCTGCTTCTGCTGTTGAAAGTGCTACAGTGCTTTGCTTCTTGGAATACCATGATATCAACATGCTTCCCATGAGTTGACATGTTCCAGAAGTACTTTTTCTGTCAATCTTACATCCTGCTAGATCTGCATCTGAATACCCTCTCAGAACAAAATCTGATTCTTTTGGATACCATAGTCCGAGAGTTGGATAAGTGCCAATATATTTTATAATCCTTTTGACTGCAGAAAGATGAGATTCCTTTGGATTTGATTGAAACCTTGCACAGAGGCAGACACTGAACAGAATATCAGGTCTTGATACTGAAAGATAGAGAAGTGAACCAATCATACTTCGATATAGCTTTTGATCAACTTCTTTTCCTTGTTCATCTTTGTCAAGCTTCGAAGAATGTGACATTGGAGTGTCAGTCTTCTTGCAGTTTTCCAAACCAAATCTTCTGACAATTTCAAGAGCATATTTTTCTTGATGAATAAATATCCCTTCTTTGGTTTGTTGAATCTGAAGTCCGAGGAAAAATCTTAGTTCTCCCATCATGCTCATTTCAAACTCATCCTGCATAACCTTTGAAAACTTCTTGCAGAGAGATTCGTTAGAAGAGCCGAATATATATCATCTACATAAATCTGAACAAGAAGGATATCTTTACCATACCTTTGAATGAACAGAGTAGTGTCAACACTACCTTTAACAAACTTCTTTTCAGAGAGAAAGCTACTTAACCTTTCATACCAAGCACGGGTGCTTGCTTGAGACCATATAGAGCTTTCTTTAGAGCATAAACAAGATCTTTACCTTTTGGTTCCTCAAATCCAGGTGGTTGTTCAACATATACTTCTTCTTTAATATATCCATTCAGGAATGCACTTTTTACATCCATCTGAAAGAGTTTGAAATTATTGTGACAAGCAAAAGCAAGAAGTAATCTTATAGCTTCTAACCTGGCAACCGGTGCGTAGGTTTCATCATAATCTATCCCTTCTTCTTGAGAGTATCCTTTTGCTACTAATCTCGCTTTATTTCTGATAATTTTACCTTTGTCGTCCAGCTTGTTTCTGAACACCCACTTTGTTCCTATGACAGGATGATTTTTGGGTCTTGGAACTGTGACATCCCGAAATTCGGACAATTATAAGATGAATGAATTTGGATTTTTGGGATTAAGAGACAGAAATTGGACATCGCTCTGAAAAGCTCGAAAATTAGTCGATTGGTTTCGGAGTGCCGAGAAGAAAGGCAACATATTGAAAGTGACCATTTTGCCCCGGGCTTGACCTAGATTATATGGCTAGAGAGTATTAGTAATGTTAGAGATGCTAGAAAAATTTTACGACGAAATCCGGAGTTATTTTCCAATCGCGATTGAGCCAATCAGCACCGATTGAGTCCCACCCGGTCCTGAAATTTCACGAATTTCGAGGAATGTCTCGTCGGTCATCTTTTTGACCACTTTGACCAGCTTTGACCGAAATTATTGGTGCCCAAGCTTTATCAGTCCGAAAATTCACTGATAGTCCAAAAATCAGTCAATTCGTTCAGCGTTATGTCGCTTTCAGTGAATAGTGATTTTCAATAATTATCCTTAGGATATTTATGGTCAAAGCACTCTCTCTCTCCTCCATTATTTTCAGAACATTCTCTCTCCTCTCTCTCTCTCTCTAGATTTTCGGATTTTCTCCCTCTCTCTCCCGCGGCCCAGCTTTCTGCAGCAAAATTCAACTGGATGCCGACGGAAATCCGACCGTTGGATCATTGCGATTTTTGGTATGTTGTAGTTCAATGTCTTACGGTTCTAACCCAACTTGAATCGCCTCAATCCGAGGTCGTTTGACCCTTCAAATGTATTTTCTCGTATCAGTCGACGAAACTGTTTTCTGGGTGCCGAAATTCTGTTTAGCTCTAATTGATTTATATCGACCCCGGCTGCCCCTAGATCTCATTTCCATGTCAAATATATGATTTCTAGTTCGTTTTGATGTCGGTTCAGCCCCTGAACAGCCCCGGTTTGGATTAAATCCACCGGAATCCGTCGTCGTTGTTGTGCTCCGCCGTGCGTCGCTAATCATCGCTGCTTCCAGCCGCTTTCTCAGCCCTGTTTCAGCTTCGTTTAGGTGAGTTCTACTTCTAAATCTTGAGTAGGGCATTGGATTATTCATGGATTGACTCTAGGATGTGATCCGAGGTAGATCGGTTTAGAAAATTTGACGGATTTGGCGATATTTATGGTGAATGGTTCTGTGTGAGGATATGCTGCGCTGTTCGCACTCGTTTAAGGCTGATTATATTCTGTTTGAGCTGATTTTGTATCTAGAGGATGACTTGAGGTGGTTTAGACATTGAATTTTGAGCATTGGGATCAATTGGGGTGGAAACGGACCCAATTAATAAGTTGGGTCGCTAGTCGTGACACTTTGAGGGTTGTATATGGGTTGAAATTACATGCTTATGGGCTGGTCATGTAGAATTGTGGCCATAGATTGAGTCCCTATGAACCTTAAATGCGAGTTTTGGTTGACAAGGGCAGAGAAAGAGTAATTCTGGTGAATAATTGTGTGAGAGCCCAAGTGAATGGCTCAAAACACAATTTGGGGCAAGGATTTGATATGACTGTGTCTATGTTTATAGATCGCCTGAGTTGTAATGTTGTGAACTGTGCCTCGTAGTGTCTACATTGTCCATTCCTTTGAATTATGCCTGGTTGAATATCTTGCGAATTGTGAATTGCATGCTTAGGGTTCGATCTAAGAGTATCTGGTATCCTGAGCGAGATTTAGAGGATGAACTTGCTGAGCTGTTAGCTCACCCCTGTTGGGGATTATATTTTCAGATGTGTAGGTTTGGCATTGGATCGAACGATGTAGACGATGAGGCTAATGGAAGGCGGTGAGGAGCCAAGTCGATGGAAGGGTATGGAAGTGGTAAGCCTTGAGGTAGCGTTCTGGGCGCTACAGTGAGTTTTGGTATCAGAGCGGGTTAATGGAGTGATAAGGTGCACTAGTGACTGACTTAGTTGGTAGGCTTGAATCTATATCGTATCTCAATAGTCTTAGATAATGATTCTCATTGAAAGGCTCTGAATGATGAAATGAGATTCGCAAGGAAGCGAACAGTGACTACGGACGAAGAGCCAGTTTAATTGACAAACTTTGATTATAAGTGAATGGCAACCAAGAAAACAGTTGTATAGTTTGATACTAAGTATCTGATCTTTGAAGTTGATGGTTGCTTGAGATGTGAGAGAGTGCAGTTTAATATGAGAAACTATGTTGCGTAAACGAGCAATACGAGGGATATGAGGACGATCATGCATTGCACGTGTTGATTGCATCAAAATTTAAAGATTGAGAAATATTCATGCATAATTCATGACATTGTTTTTTTATTGGACTTGATAAACCGTGGGCTTGGTATGGGACAAGCTGTACGGGATGCCTAAAACCGTAGTGAGACATGGTATGGGACGTGTTGAACGGGATCTTCTTAGTATGTGCCTGACTTGGGGACGAACCAGGCGAAAGCTGGTGGGCCTGTAACGACCCGGTCTGACGAGGGCGGGGAGTGATCGCCGGAGCTAAAGAGAGCTCGGACAAGGTGCGGCTCCTGGCAGGCTTCTAAGATGGCGACGGGGGCAGGAATGAACCAAGTCACGCATTGAAAAGTGGGTCTAGGCGTTGTGCAAAGTCTAACTTATTTTGAAAGATACATTGCATTAAAGTTGATTTTCGAAAAAAAAATATTTTAGAAAATGCATAGCATTGCACATGAGAAATTGGAATGATGGATGAAAGTCAAAGTGGATTGAGATGCCTTGATTGAGGAATGCCTGAATGCCTTGTGGATGTTGGTGAAAGTCGAGCATTTGTTGTGTACCTCCGTCGTGATCGGAGAGGACCCCTGTGGTATGATCAGGGAGGGTTTGTGATGAGACTCACACGAGCGAGTCGGCGAGTGATCCGATCGTGTCGTGGTGGGGTGTCAATTACGTGAAATACGTTTGAATGACCGTAACCAACAAAATCCTGGCATGGCATGTGGTTCTGGCATCGAGAATTGGCAAGATGAGATATGTACAATATCAGTGATAAGGAATGATTTGCCTGAATGTATACTGGACGTGGTAAGTCCATTGAGTGGTGTCATGTAAATTGACGAGTATGAGAAGCGAACTTGAGACGTTCATGGAGTGATCATGAGCGAGTGGCCTAGTAATATCGCCAAGTAGATTTATGATCAGTGAGGTGGGTAATGACCTGAGAATGGTTAAGAGTGTGAGATGTGGTAACTAAGGAGGATAAATGATCAGAGTGCGTAGCGAAAGCATAATAAGCCACATAGTTGAGTGAGACAACGACTGTAAGGGTCTTGATTTTACTAAGGAGGAAGTAAAGGACAAGTTTCGAGGACGAAACTTCTAAGGAGGGGAGATTTGTGACATCCCGAAATCGGACAATTATAAGATGAATGAATTTGGATTTTTGGATAAGAGACAGAAATTGGACATCGCTCTGAAAAGCTCGAAAATTAGTCGATTGGTTTCGAAGTGCCGAGAAGAAAGGCAACATATTGAAAGTGACCATTTTGCCCCGGGCTTGACCTAGATTATATGG
>JAGVVM010001170.1:0-18796 GCA_019149425.1 Psidium friedrichsthalianum | reverse complement strand
GGACCTCAGATGTTAGTATGAATTAATTGCAACGAAAATTCAACACTTATTCCTTTTCCAAATGCCTTTGGAGTTGTTTTTTTCACTAGGTACTGCTCACAAGTGGGCAATTCAACTTTCTCAATATTGTCCATTAAGCCCTCTTGGCTAATCTATTCATACGTTGTTGGCTAATATGACAAAGTCTAGCATGCCACACATTCACATCATTATCACTAGAATGGAAATATGTAAACATGGAATAACAGACATTCGCATTAGTATTTTCAACATCCAACATAATAAATCCATTTACAAATTAATCTGAACCATAGAAAGTTGTAACCTAACAACAAATCCACGCCATTGTCATGAAAATTCATACAAAAATCAGGCTTAACTAAATCCAACACAGAGACGAGATTCCGATGAATCTCCAGAGCATATAAGACATCATACAAGAAACAAAGTGCGACCACCGCACATAATAAGTTGGTAGGTGCCAATTCCTTTAACTTCCACTCTAAAGTTATTCCCCACATAGATCCGCTTTGCTCCACATGAAATTCGTCGAAATTTCACAAAAGTATTTGTCTCTAGCTAAATGCTCTGTGGCTTCTAAATCTATAGTCCACAAAGAATGAGATTTAGTTAAAAATATAGAACTTGATACATAACTAACACTTTTAAGTGTATAAAGAGTTTCTACCTTTTTCTTCTCGCCACAGTAGTAAGCGAAGTAACCCTTCTTGCCACAATTATATTTCATCCTTGAAATGTTTCTCTTAAAGGGACGCTTCCCTTTTCTATGTCTGTCAAACTTCAATTTCTTACCAGATAGTTTCGCTCCTTTACCTTTTCCCATCCTAAACCCGTAAAGATATTTGTGCTTGGAGCCCGAAGCTCTATGTAAGCCAGAGCTAGCATAATACATGTCATTTTGTGTCTTAGCCGCTAGAAGATGGTCCTTCTCCAACTCAAGGTGGCGCATAGCATCATCAAAGGTCTTGACATTCTCATTATGGGTCAAGTTAACCTTCATGTGCTCCAAACTATGGGCTAAAGAGCAAATCACCACCTGCACTTGCTCCTCATCAAATAATATGTGAACTGCATCTTTCAGCTCACTGGTCATAGCGAGTAGTGAAATTTTTCTTCTTCCAAGCAACAAAGGCTTTCTTATCTCTTCCGTGCTACATAGTGGTTCCATCCTCTGGTTTAGTTATGATCAAGTTAAGAGCTTCCGGTGCCTTTAGCTCTTCTAGGATATACTGGATTTTCATATTCTAGATATGATATTTTTCACTATTTCACTTATTGCCCTTATTGAGCTCAGCCATGATGTTCTTTGAAGCCGTTGCCATTGTATCTTAAGGCTTTCTTATCTCTTATGTGCTGCACAGTGGTTTCATTCTCTGATTCAGTCATGACCAAGTTAAGAGATTTCGGTATCTCTAGCTCTTCCAGCATATGCTAGATTTTCATATTCCAGATCTCATAGCTTTTACCGTTTAACTTTTGCCCTTACTGAGCTCAGCCACAATGTTCTTTGAAGCCATTGCCATTGTATCTGAATATACGGTTATTTATACATTATACGAATTATCAATGCCTAACATTTATGGACACGTTTTACTCTAACTAATTATACTAATGTACAATTTCACATAAGGACTTAGATTCGAAAGTTTACTAAGTTCGCAATCATCATTTAAGTATTCTTGTTTGAAATTATCATTAATATAACAATTTAGGTAAAACTAAGTTCTTTAGAGTTACTAAAACTCTTTAGAACTCCCTACTCGACCATAAAATACTAATAAAGCATTATAAAACAACAATTTATATTTCACTCACAAAGTAAACATTTCATAAAATATTCGCAACCAACAATAGTAGGAAGTATTCATAGACTAACAAACTAACTTCAACAACAACAACATTGAGATATTCACAAACCAGAGACTAAAGGAATTGAAACAAAGTATCAATTTTCTATCGAGTAAAGTTTCCTAGTAGAAAGAAATGACATCACAAACTTGTCAAAACCAGGAAAATCATTGAGTCTACAAGACAGTCTTATAAAAGCTCTCGGGGTACCACTCCCTCTATGCCAGGGCGCATTATGTGTAACGTCCAAATTTGCACAAGAGTCAACAAATTTTGAATCTTTTGACCAATGGACCCCACCCTCTTAATTTTCCACTCACTACTCTCTCTCTCTCTCTCTCTCTCTCTCTCTCTCTCTCTCTTTTGCCGTGAGAAACTCTGCAATTTTCTGCCCCCTATCACTTCTCTATTCACTCATTGTCCTTATCTTGACTTTTTCTTCCCTCTACTATTCACACGAGGGAGCCTTCTTCTTCATCTTCTCTCCTGGTTTTGCCACCCGACGCCATCCTTGCCCTTCGTTCATCTAGCCGAACGTGTTCTCCGATGTCATTGCACCAGCCGTCGCCGTTCAGTCGCCGTTTCGTTAGCCGTTGCGTCGCGCGCGAATCTGGCCGCGCGACTCCTCCGCCTGTGCAGCCACCGCAAGCTCCTTTGCCGCACCGCCTCCAGCTCGCACCATCCCTCTGTCTCGTCTACACCACCATTTCATCTCTCCATCCGAGTCACTGTCAGTTCGTCGTCCCGACAGCTCATCGTCGCCATCTCCTCCACCGTCCGACGTCATCACATCGCCCATCGTCATCGCCGTCCAGCCGTTGCCGCCGAAGCTCACCACCGCCACCGTTCGCCGATGCTCGCCGAAAACCATCGCCGCACGTCGTTGTCAGACAATCTTGGGTGAGTTAACCCCTAATCTCCGATTAGGTCGTTAATTGCGCTTAGGTTAGTTTAGATTAAATTAGTATTAATGTAGTTAGTTAAACTGCGATCGGTTTAGTTTAGTAACTTGGGTTAGGTTAAATGGTCGCGGTTAAAATAATTAGACTGGTTCGACTTGTGGATTGTGATTTATTTATTTAATTGAGGCGGGCCGGGATTATTTAAATTTAATTAAATTATTTCTGGACTGATTCAGAATTTAATTAATTATTTGGAACTTATAAGAATTTATTTAATTATTTCTGAGTTGATTAAAAATTTATTTAATTATTTTTGGGTTGATAAATAATCATTATTATTATTCTTGAGTTTATTATTGTCATAAGTAATTAATTAATTAATTTGGACGAAATTAATTAATTAATATTTGGTTAATTAATTATGATGTTTTAATTAACCGTGACTTATTATTATTAAATTAATAATTATTTACGATGATAGATGTATAAAAATTTAATTAATTATTTCTGGACTGATGAAAATTTAATTAATTACTTTTGGGTTGATAAATTATTATTATTATTATTCTTGGGTCAATTATTATTATTTCTAATTAATTAATTTGGATGAAATTAATTAATTAATATTTGATTAATTAATTATGGTGTTTTATTTAATCGTGATCCAAATTATTAATTATTATTAAATTGATAATTATTTGTGATGAATTTGTTGATTAACTTTATTAAATTATCGATGGATGAATATTTATTAATTTTCTAATTCACGATTAATTATTTATTTATCTGCTTGTTATTGTTGATTTATTCTTGGGTGATTTAATGGATAGTTATGTATGTGACCGTATGCAAAGTCCAAAATTTCGTGTTTGAGCATGAAAAAGAAAACGGCTTTGAGCCGGATCTGCCTAGTGTGCTGGGCATCAACTGTCTAGTGTGCCGGGCACTAACTGCCTAGTGTATCAAGGCCAAGAGCCCGTTAATAACTGGAAATCGCATGTTGCATGATGCCTGAGAGTTGTGTGCATGGTTCTGGTAATTGCTTTGATTTGGGATACGATATAATTGTCAAGTAAATTATTGTACTGTGTGAACCAAGACAAGATAAATTGCATGTGAGTGATAGTTGGATTGCTTTTGTGTTGACATGCCTGTTTAGGTTACCTGAGTGAATCAATGCCCTAGTTGGACTTAGGCGTTGACTCACAGAGATATTTATATCTCACCCGTCGTTGATAAATATTTTTCAGGTCCGTAACTTTGGAGATATGCAGATGTAGATGGCGAGGGTGCCATGATCACCCCTCTTTTAGAGTAAATATGAAGTTAACCCTGTCCCGACCCATTGTCCTTTTTGCTGGTCTTAGGAAGCCACCTTAAAGTATGGGTTGTATAAACTTTAACTTCGGTAGGGTTGACTATTATCTACTAATGAAAATGATAATCTTTTGTGGAGCTAGCTGTTATTGTTTGATTTGTTGTCCTACTTATCTATCCTTGTTATTTTGGTGATTGTTTGGGGAGTTTCGCGTTCCGCATGCGTATAATTATAAGATAAAAATAAATGGATCGATGACGTGCCTCGGACGTCACCATTTTTATGACCCGAGGATGTTATATTATGCCTCCGCCAAAACCTATTCATAGCGGGGGTCTACATACTTTGCATCCCCCTGCTCACATACTCATTTAGGAATCTAATCCCTAGACTCTTATAAGAATTGGGGTTGGCATCCCATAAACGTTCGATGACCCCATGCTACTCCACAAGAAGAGTAGTCCTTAGTGCTATGACTCTCATGTTATCGCACATTCTATGACCATAGTGATCTGTTGGATCTTTTCATTGACCTTCATAATATGAGTCATCATGTCATCTTGAGCATTCCAACGGTAAAGCGGTAAGGCATTCCTTAGCCTAAACATTCTTTCTTCTTTTTCTTAACTATCCACTCTTGTAGGGGTACGCATCATCCAAGGCATTTTTAATACAAGAAATGCGGAAGAAATGAGATTAATCATAATCCTTGATGCATAATACGGTAAAATAAATATACCACATTGTATAAAATTTTGATATGAACACATCGGTATCGCATGAGCCACAACATGATTCTATTTTTTTTGTCAACGATCAACTGAGTCAAAATCAATGGCCGACGGTCAATCGGGTCAAAGTCAATGGTCAATGATCAGAGGTCAACAATCAAAAGTCAACAAGTCAAACGGGTCATGGATAGAGTCGGGCCGCGAATTGAGTCAAATATTGAGTCGGATCAGGTGCCACTTCAGTAGCCATGTAGGCAGCCACATCATTGCTACGTCAGCAGGCAGCTATAGATGGTTCCATACACCCGCAACGCACGTGAAGCCCACGTACAGAGCACACCTTTGGTGCGTATGGCTCCATCCATCATCCATCGGCGACGTCCCGCCCCTCAAAATACTCTTATGGTCAAGTTCGTCCTGATGGTATGGTCAAAATGCATTTTTGCTGAACTGAAGCTCATGAGATTGCGACTTTTTGCTTCCGTACCCAAGGAGCCTTGCCTCGTCACAGGGCGTATGATGCGTGTAACATCTTCCGGCCTCGTTCGACGACAGGCGACCACTCCTTAAACTCGTATCAATGAGTACTTTCTAACCATCTATTCACATTTTATTGTTACTGAACCAATTCCAAAAAAAAAAACATGAACAGTTCGATGACGCATACAAACATGATTATATTCAATCAACAATGTACAAAACATGTCATAATTGGTTCAATTAGTGAATTTGTGATCAGGAAAACAAGAAAACATGTTCTGATACCAATGAAGGATACTAAATCCTTGAATCTAAACCCTAAACGTGTGTAAACATGCCATAATACCACTTGCATCACTGATCGAGAAACGAATACATTACGAGGACATGCCGTAATTGCCACAGATTAGATGTCGTTTTTGCAGTCTCGAGTGTTCTGTTTCCTTCGAAAGCAATTCAACAGTAGAGAGGGAGAGAGTGTCGTTCGTTTTCTCTGCGTCGTTGTTCTATGGAATACAACTAACAGAAGAGAGAAGAAAGGGGGAGAAGTTACATCTACCAAAAGACTTGACTTTTCCTTGTTCAAAAAAATAACTGCTGATAATTACCTTGACAGTTATCTACAGTGGATTAAGATCCATATTCCAACCATCTCAACACAGAGTTTCTCAGGACAACAAATCTCAAGGAAGCAAGTTTCAGAGAACGTCACCTGTGTCTGGAAAGGCAGAGCACGAAGCACATGTGCTCTCTACTTACGTATTGATACAATGGTTTTACTTTTGCAACTTTGGGTCCTTCTGCCGATTTTACTTTTGCAAGCACATTCGACGGATGACTTTTTCTTCTATTTTTATTCGACGGTTCATCTTGGATGCGGGACAGGAGAATTTCCCAACATCAAAGATTAATCAGACGAAGACAACTTACAAAATGATGAGGACTGGTAAGAAAAGTTAAGCCTCGTGTGTCTACAAATAAATGCGTTCCACGTTGTTAATGTTCAAAATCATGATAAGATCAGAGATTTGCTGTTAAAGTGATCCTGAAGATCGAAGAGCAAACTAAATGATAAAGCTCGCTCATAAAGGTATTCAAACTCGAGCGAGCTTTATATATTTTGTGATATACACAGTCATGTAGCGAACCCTCTAAGAATATGCTCATGTTTTCCTAATAACTTTCTTGTAATCATGGATGTTAGAAATATAGTATATTTCTAACATCCATGATTACAAGAAAGTTATTAGGAAAACATGAGCATATCTTAGAGGGTTCGCTACATGACTGTGTATATCACAAAATATATAAAGCTCGCTCGAGTTTGAATACCTTTATGAGCGAGCTTTATCATTTAGTTTGCTCTTCGATCTTCAGGATCACTTTAACAGCAAATCTCTGATCTTATCATGATTTTGAAACATTAACAACGTGGAACGCATTTATTTGTAGACACACGAGGCTTAACTTTTCTTACCAGTCCTCATCATTTTGTAAGTTGTCTTCGTCTGATTAATCTTTGATGTTGGGAAATTCTCCTGTCCCGCATCCAAGATGAACCGTCGAATAAAAATAGAAGAAAAAGTCATCCGTCGAATGTGCTTGCAAAAGTAAAATCGGCAGAAGGACCCAAAGTTGCAAAAGTAAAACCATTGTATCAATACGTAAGTAGAGAGCACATGTGCTTCGTGCTCTGCCTTTCCAGACACAGGTGACGTTCTCTGAAACTTGCTTCCTTGAGATTTGTTGTCCTGAGAAACTCTGTGTTGAGATGGTTGGAATATGGATCTTAATCCACTGTAGATAACTGTCAAGGTAATTATCAGCAGTTATTTTTTGAACAAGGAAAAGTCAAGTCTTTTGGTAGATGTAACTTCTCCCCTTTCTTCTCTCTTCTGTTAGTTGTATTCCATAGAACAACGACGCAGAGAAAACGAACGACACTCTCTCCCTCTCTACTGTTGAATTGCTTTCGAAGTAAACAGAACACTCGAGACTGCAAAAACGACATCTAATCTGTGGCAATTACGGCATGTCCTCGTAATGTATTCGTTTCTCGATCAGTGATGCAAGTGGTATTATGGCATGTTTACACACGTTTAGGGTTTAGATTCAAGGATTTAGTATCCTTCATTGGTATCAGAACATGTTTTCTTGTTTTCCTGATCACAAATTCACTAATTGAACCAATTATGACATGTTTTGTACATTGTTGATTGAATATAATCATGTTTGTATGCGTCATCGAACTGTTCATTTTTTTTTTTTTGGAATTGGTTCAGTAACAATAAAATGTGAATAGATGGTTAGAAAGTACTCATTGATACGAGTTTAAGGAGTGGTCGCCTGTCGTCGAACGAGGCCGGAAGATGTTGCACGCACCATACGCCCTGTGACGAGGCAAGGCTCCTTGGGTACGGAAGCAAAAAGTCGCAATCTCATGAGCTTCAGTTCAGCAAAAATGCATTTTGACCATACCATCAGGACGAACTTGACCATAAGAGTATTTTGAGGGGCGGGACGTCGCCGATGGATGATGGATGGAGCCATACGCACCAAAGGTGTGCTCTGTACGTGGGCTTCACGTGCGTTGCGGGTGTATGGAACCATCTATAGCTGCCTGCTGACGTAGCAATGATGTGGCTGCCTACATGGCTACTGAAGTGGCACCTGATCCGACTCAATATTTGACTCAATTCGCGGCCCGACTCTATCCATGACCCGTTTGACTTGTTGACTTTTGATTGTTGACCTCTGATCATTGACCATTGACTTTGACCCGATTGACCGTCGGCCATTGATTTGACTCAGTTGATCGTTGACAAAAAAAATAGAATCATGTTGTGGCTCATGCGATACCGATGTGTTCATATCAAAATTTTATACAATGTGGTATATTTATTTTACCGTATTATGCATCAAGGATTATGATTAATCTCATTTCTTCCGCATTTCTTGTATTAAAAATGCCTTGGATGATGCGTACCCCTACAAGAGTGGATAGTTAAGAAAAAGAAGAAAGAATGTTTAGGCTAAGGAATGCCTTACCGCTTTACCGTTGGAATGCTCAAGATGACATGATGACTCATATTATGAAGGTCAATGAAAAGATCCAACAGATCACTATGGTCATAGAATGTGCGATAACATGAGAGTCATAGCACTAAGGACTACTCTTCTTGTGGAGTAGCATGGGGTCATCGAACGTTTATGGGATGCCAACCCCAATTCTTATAAGAGTCTAGGGATTAGATTCCTAAATGAGTATGTGAGCAGGGGGATGCAAAGTATGTAGACCCCCGCTATGAATAGGTTTTGGCGGAGGCATAATAGAACATCCTCGGGTCATAAAAATGGTGACGTCCGAGGCACGTCATCGATCCATTTATTTTTATCTTATAATTATACGCATGCGGAACGCGAAACTCCCCAAACAATCACCAAAATAACAAGGATAGATAAGTAGGACAACAAATCAAACAATAACAGCTAGCTCCACAAAAGATTATCATTTTCATTAGTAGATAATAGTCAACCCTACCGAAGTTAAAGTTTATACAACCCCATACTTTAAGGTGGCTTCCTAAGACCAGCAAAAAGGACAATGGGTCGGGACAGGGTTAACTTCATATTTACTCTAAAAGAGGGGTGATCATGGCACCCTCGCCATCTACATCTGCATATCTCCAAAGTTACGGACCTGAAAAATATTTATCAACGACGGGTGAGATATAAATATCTCTGTGAGTCAACGCCTAAGTCCAACTAGGGCATTGATTCACTCAGGTAACCTAAACAGGCATGTCAACACAAAAGCAATCCAACTATCACTCACATGCAATTTATCTTGTCTTGGTTCACACAGTACAATAATTTACTTGACAATTATATCGTATCCCAAATCAAAGCAATTACCAGAACCATGCACACAACTCTCAGGCATCATGCAACATGCGATTTCCAGTTATTAACGGGCTCTTGGCCTTGATACACTAGGCAGTTAGTGCCCGGCACACTAGACAGTTGGTGCCCAGCACACTAGGCAGATCCGACTCAAAGCCGTTTTCTTTTCATGCTCAAACACGAAATTTTGGACTTTGCATACGGTCACATACATAACTATCCATTAAATCACCCAAGAATAAATCAACAATAACAAGCAGATAAATAAATAATTAATCGTGAATTAGAAAATTAATAAATATTCATCCATCGATAATTTAATAAAGTTAATCAACAAATTCATCACAAATAATTATCAATTTAATAATAATTAATAATTTGGATCACGATTAAATAAAACACCATAATTAATTAATCAAATATTAATTAATTAATTTCATCCAAATTAATTAATTAGAAATAATAATAATTGACCCAAGAATAATAATAATAATAATTTATCAACCCAAAAGTAATTAATTAAATTTTCAATCAGTCCAGAAATAATTAATTAAATTTTTATACATCTATCATCGTAAATAATTATTAATTTAATAATAATAAGTCACGGTTAATTAAAACATCATAATTAATTAACCAAATATTAATTAATTAATTTCGTCCAAATTAATTAATTAATTACTTATGACAATAATAAACTCAAGAATAATAATAATATTATTTATCAACCAAAAATAATTAAATAAATTTTTAATCAACTCAGAAATAATTAAATAAATTCTTATAAGTTCCAAATAATTAATTAAATTCTGAATCAGTCCAGAAATAATTTAATTAAATTTAAATAATCCCGGCCCGCCTCAATTAAATAAATAAATCACAATCCAACAAGTGAACCAGTCTAATTATTTTAACCGCGACCATTTAACCTAACCCAAGTTACTAAACTAAACCGATCGCGGTTTAACTAACTACATTAATACTAATTTAATCTAAACTAACCTAAGCGCAATTAACGACCTAATCGGAGATTAGGGTTAACTCACCCAAGATTGTCTGACAACGACGTGCGGCGATGGTTTTCGGCGAGCATCGGCGAACGGTGGCGGTGGTGAGCTTCGGCGGCAACGGCTGGACGGCGATGACGATGGGCGATGTGATGACGTCGGACGGTGGAGGAGATGGTGACGATGAGCTGTCGGGACGACGAACTGACAGCGACTCGGATGGAGGAGATGAAATGGTGGTGTAGACGAGACAGAGGGATGGTGCGAGCTGGAGGCGGTGCGGCAAAGGAGCTTGCGGTGGCTGCACAGGCGGAGGAGTCGCGCGGCCAGATTCGCGCGCGACGCAACGGCTAACGAAACGGCGACTGAACGGCGACGGCTGGTGCAATGACATCGGAGAACACGTTCGGCTAGATGAACGAAGGGCAAGGATGGCGTCGGGTGGCAAAACCAGGAGAGAAGATGAAGAAGAAGGCTCCCTCGTGTGAATAGTAGAGGGGAAGAAAAAGTCAAGATAAGGACAATGAGTGAATAGAGAAGTGATAGGGGGCAGAAAATTTGCAGAGTTTCTCACGGCAAAAGAGAGAGAGAGAGAGAGAGAGAGAGAGAGAGAGAGAGAGTAGTGAGTGGAAAATTAAGAGGGTGGGGTCCATTGGTCAAAAGATTCAAAATTTGTTGACTCTTGTGCAAATTTGGACGTTACACATAATGCGCCCTGGCATAGAGGGAGTGGTACCCCGAGAGCTTTTATAAGACTGTCTTGTAGACTCAATGATTTTCCTGGTTTTGACAAGTTTGTGATGTCATTTCTTTCTACTAGGAAACTTTACTCGATAGAAAATTGATACTTTGTTTCAATTCCTTTAGTCTCTGGTTTGTGAATATCTCAATCTTGTTGTTGTTGAAGTTAGTTTGTTAGTCTATGAATACTTCCTACTATTGTTGGTTGCGAATATTTTATGAAATGTTTACTTTGTGAGTGAAATATAAATTGTTGTTTTATAATGCTTTATTAGTATTTTATGGTTGAGTAGGGAGTTCTAAAGAGTTTTAGTAACTTTAAAGAACTTAGTTTTACCTAAATTGTTATATTAATGATAATTTCAAACAAGAATACTTAAATGATGATTGCGAACTTAGTAAACTTTCGAATCTAAGTCCTTATGTGAAATTGTACATTAGTATAATTAGTTAGAGTAAAACGTGTCCATAAATGTTAGGCATTGATAATTCGTATAATGTATAAATAACCGTATATTCAGATACAATGGCAATGGCTTCAAAGAACATTGTGGCTGAGCTCAGTAAGGGCAAAAAGTTAAACGGTAAAAGCTATGAGATCTGGAATATGAAAATCTAGCATATGCTGGAAGAGCTAGAGATACCGAAATCTCTTAACTTGGTCATGACTGAATCAGAGAATGAAACCACTGTGCAGCACATAAGAGATAAGAAAGCCTTAAGATACAATGGCAACGGCTTCAAAGAACATCATGGCTGAGCTCAATAAGGGCAATAAGTGAAATAGTGAAAAATATCATATCTAGAATATGAAAATCCAGTATATCCTAGAAGAGCTAAAGGCACCGGAAGCTCTTAACTTGATCATAACTAAACCAGAGGATGGAACCACTATGTAGCACGGAAGAGATAAGAAAGCCTTTGTTGCTTGGAAGAAGAAAAATTTCACTACTCGCTATGACCAGTGAGCTGAAAGATGCAGTTCACATATTATTTGATGAGGAGCAAGTGCATGTGGTGATTTGCTCTTTAGCCCATAGTTTGGAGCACATGAAGGTTAACTTGACCCATAATGAGAATGTCAAGACCTTTGATGATGCTATGCGCCACCTTGAGTTGGAGAAGGACCATCTTCTAGCGGCTAAGACACAAAATGACATGTATTATGCTAGCTCTACCTTACATAGAGCTTCGGGCTCCAAGCACAAATATCTTTACGGGTTTAGGATGGGAAAAGGTAAAGGAGCGAAACTATCTGGTAAGAAATTGAAGTTTGACAGACATAGAAAAGGGAAGTGTCCTTTAAGAGAAACATTTCAAGGATGAAATATAATTGTGGCAAGAAGGGTTACTTCGCTTACTACTGTGGCGAGAAGAAAAAGGTAGAAACTCTTTATACACTTAAAAGTGTTAGTTATGTATCAAGTTCTATATTTTTAACTAAATCTCATTCTTTGTGGACTATAGATTTAGAAGCCACAGAGCATTTAGCTAGAGACAAATACTTTTGTGAAATTTCGACGAATTTCATGTGGAGCAAAGCGGATCTATGTGGGGAATAACTTTAGAGTGGAAGTTAAAGGAATTGGCACCTACCAACTTATCATGTGCGGTGGTCGCACTTTGTTCTTGTATGATGTCTTATATGCTCTGGAGATTCATCGGAATCTCGTCTCTGTGTTGGATTTAGTTAAGCCTGATTTTTGTATGAATTTTCATGACAATGGCGTGGATTTGTTGTTAGGTTACAACTTTCTATGGTTCAGATTAATTTGTAAATGGATTTATTATGTTGGATGTTGAAAATACTAATGCGAATGTCTGTTATTCCATGTTTACATATTTCCATTCTAGTGATAATGATGTGAATGTGTGGCATGCTAGACTTTGTCATATTGGCCAACAACGTATGAATAGATTAGCCAAAGAGGGCTTAATGGACAATATTGAGAAAGTTGAATTGCCCACTTGTGAGCATTACCTAGTGAAAAAAACAACTCCAAAGGCATTTGGAAAAGGAATAAGTGTTGAATTTTCGTTGCAATTAATTCATACTAACATCTGAGGTCCTATGAATGCTAGGGTAAGGTATGGGGCTATTTACTTAATCACTTTTATAGATGATTACATTTGATTTAGATACATATATTTGATTTCTCATAAATCTAAAGCATTAAGTTGCTTTCATAAATTTATGACCTCATTAAAAAATCAATTAGATAAAAAAAATAAAATTATTAAGATCTGATCGAGATCGAGAATACTTATATGATGATTTCAGAAATTTGTGTGGTGAAAAGGAAATAGAAAAATAATTGTCTATCCCATATACTCCGCAGCAAAATGGTGTTGCAGAGAGAAGAAACAGAATCTTAATAAAAATGATTAGATCTATGATGGAATAGGCTAATTTATTTATCACATTTTGGGGTGATGATTTATTAACTACCGTCTATATACTTAATCGTATGCCTTCAAAGCCAGTCTTTTCCACCCCATATGAGTTGTGAATAGGTCGAAAACCTGATTTGACTTTTCTTAAACCTTGTGGTTGTACTGCTTATATTCATGAGTCCTTTTATAAATATGAAAAATTGAGACCTTGAGCCAAAAAGAGTATTTTCATAAGATACTCAGAACAATCAAAAAGGTATGTATTCACAGATAAGTAAGAAAGTGAAAGTGTGACTAAATTTGAATCTCGATATGTCATATTTTTAGGGAATAACTTTTCAAGAAATGTCGAAATAGGTAAAGACTATTATCTATTTGAGACCTTGGATCGAGATAATGGGACAATCGAATATAATAATCCAAGTGGGAGCAATGTGAGAAGTGGGGAACTAAGTACGAACCAGTCTCAATTGCAATCACTTGATGAGACAATGTCATTATCTGATCCGAGTGAGAGTGCAATAGAGAATGAAGTACTTAGAGTACAATTTTCTCCATGGCAAATAAGTCACAAAAGCATTCCCCATTGATGCTTTAAGATTGAATGAAAAGTTTTTATGATCGCTCCACAAGAAGAGGATGAGTCAAGGAATGCACATGAGGCTCTATTTTGTCTTGATAAGGAAAAGTGGATGAAAGCAATGGAAGAAGAGATGATGTTGATGAGATCAAATCAAGTGTGAGAACTAGTTGGTCTTTCAAAAGGATGCAAAGTCATTGGAAACAAATGAGTTTTCAAAATAAAAGCTAAGGCTAATGGCTCAATTGAAAGATATAAGGCTCGCCTTGTGATGAAGGGATATAACCAACAAGAATGAAATGATTACGAAAATACTTTTTCTCCTGTAGTGAGGTTTACCTCAATTTGTGTTATTCTAATAATAGTAACTAACTTGGATCTTGAATTACAACAGATGAATATAAAAACTACTTTTCTTAATGAAGAATTAAAAGAAGAGATCTACATGGAACAGTCCGTTGGGCTTGTTACTGAAGGCCAAGAACACAAAGTATGTCGACTTTTGAGATCGATATATGGCCTTAAGTAGTCTTCAAGATAATAGCATATACACTTTCATAATGTCATAATCACCTATGATTTTGAGATGATTAATGAAGATAATTGCGAATATTACAAGATCCAACAATCATTTTGTGATCTTGTCATTATACATTAATGATATACTAATTGCTGGCAATAATATGGAGTTTATTAAGACAGTTAAAAGTTGGCTATCTTCTAATTTTGAAATGAAAGATATGGGTGAAGCTGCATACATTCTTGGAGTTTAAGATTTCAAGAGATTGTTCAAAAAGATTATTATCTCTTTTGCAAGAGACGTATATAAATAAAGTCCTTGAACGATTTCATATGCAAGACTATAAACATATTAATACTCCTCTTATAAAAGGTAAAGGTTTGAGCCGCAAAATGTGTTATAAGACTCTACAAGAGCAAGAACGAATGAAAAGCGTTTCTTATGCAAGTGTTGTTGGAAACTTAATGTACGCTGTGATGTGTATAAGACATGATCTTTGTTATGCTGTTAGAATGGTGAGTAGATACCAATCCTATCCAGGTCAATACATTAGGCTGCTATTAAAAGAATCATGAGGTATTTGAAAGTTACTGCTAATTATGTGCCAGTTATCAAGGAAGTGATTTGCATTTTGAGGGCTACACTGATGCTGACTGCGAGTGAGATTTAGATGAGAGAAAATCTACCTTGAAAATGTGTTCTTACTGAATAATTGTGTCATATCATGGAGTAGAAAGAAGCAGAAGTTTATAGATTTATGTACTATTGAAGCCGAGTTCGTGGCTTTACTAGCAACAGCGCAGGAGGGTATCTAGCTTAGGAAATTTTTGGATCATTTAGGTGTTACTAATGAGACTACAAATTCAATTTTGGTATACAGTAATAGCTAAGCAGCAATATCTTACACTAAAAATCTCAAGTTCCATTGTAAGACCAAACACATAAACATTAATTATAACTATGTTAATTAATGCTCCTCACTCGCCACTCTAAGTGGAACTTGTGAGTCAGAAATTTTTAGCACCTTGAGGGTTGAGCTTCAAGAATGAGTCCGGATGTGAACATATAGTATATGTCTACACATAGAATATTAGCAGATCTAATGACGAAGCTGATTCCTAGAGATGTTTTTTTTATAGCCATGTGAAATCTCTTGGACTGCATAGAATGTAATATACTGCGTATTGTAATTTTCCTAAATGTTCACCGTTAATGAAGTTTGAAATTATTGCCTATGAATTTTTGTAACATTTATGAATAATAAAAATTGGTGTTTTATGTTGAGAAGGTATGTCAGATAGATGTGAGATTAGCCCACTCACACGAGTAATTATCTCTATTTACTTTGTGATGAATAGACATGAAACGGAATTTAAGCTTATTATCTAAGTGATAATTGCAAGCTCGAGTTTAAATACAAGTATTGCCTTAACAGAATGTTGAGATGATGACTTAATATTTATCATATTCGAAAGTGAAATAACACACATATTTCATTTTATCTATCTTTATTGCTAGATGTAAGATCTGATGGATACTTTTGAATAGAATAGTTCGTGAACTCAAGTGAGACATTGAGTATGTCTAAACTATCATCTGTATGATATTAAATGGATAGTCATACGCTCCATGGGGAGGGAGAAAATACCATAATATATTTCATATTATGTATGCATGAGTCGACCAATGAGAGTAGGCAAAAGTTTAGAACTCAACTTTTTAAGCCATGCGAGACTCTCGAGGATAAAAATTCCTTATTTGGTGCCCTCGCGACTTTTCATTATTGTCAATATTTCTATTTAATGTTCGCTATTTTAGAATGTTGCCTATAGTCATGAAATTGATTCAATTTAATCAGACACTTCTAGAAAAGCGAGTTGAACTGAGATTGAGAAGTCTAATGAAATAGGAAGATCGATTTAGAGTTTTAAGTCATATTATCGATATGTATTCACAGACCATTCAATTATGATTATTTAGTGTGATCATAACTGTGAATGTAACATATCCTACTTAAATGAGATTAAGAGAGATATGTCTGATTGATCTAGGGTACAATATACGAATCTACTTTTGATTATGTCCAATTTTGAGCTATCATATACTCTCAACGGATGTACAACAATGGGCTCTCGGTGTATGTTGGTCGCATGGATTATATTGTCAATATGAACTTTGCAAGGAAGAGAGGTTATGTTTAGTCCTCCATGGGTGAATGGGAGTTGTTAATCTTCTATGGGCAAGTGGGAGCTGTTTTCCCTATATGGGCGAGTGGGAGATGTTGGAGCATAGGTCTTATGGTGTGCCACCCATGCAGACAACCACACCCAACCTACTACAGATAACTGCAAAAATAGTTATTTTTTTAACGTGAAAAAGTCACGTCGTCCCTCTTTCTTCTCCCTTCTATCAGTTGTATTCCATAGAACAACAATATAGAGAAAACGAACAACACTCTCTCCCTCTCTACTATTGAATCACATTCGAATTAAATAGAACTCTCGAGACTGTAAAGATGACATCTAATCTGTGGCAATTACGGTATGTCCTCATGATGTATTCATTTCCCAATCGGTGATGCAAGTGATATTATGGTATGTTTTCGCATGTTTAGGGTTTACACTCAAGGATTTAGTATCCTTCAGAGATCAACTAGAAAAATCATGATAGATCGTACCCCTTTTAATTTCCAGTAATGTTTCTTTTCCCGTTTTAATTTCCAGTAACTTTTCTACTAGTTTGGTGTCTTTCGGTTTCATAGAGCTCAGAAATTTGCTTTTGCTGAACTAGTGCCGACTCTGATGTTTCATTTTCTATGCAATTGCTAGCAATGGAAAGATGCAACTATGAAGTGTTCTTGAGCTTCAGAGGATTGGACATGCGCACGGGCATCACCGATCATTTCTATACCCATCTCACAAATGCAGGAGTTCGTACATTCATGCCTTTCTCTCTCACAAAAAGAAGAAGCGAGGGGACGATGAGACCATCCCCAAGTGGGGAGATGCTCTCAATGATGTTGGAGGGTTAAAGGGGTGGAATATAGAAAACGTGGCTAATAGGTATGTAATTGTCTTCCGCCCTTGATGAACGCCAAAATACAGGAGACCATGAAATTTAAGTACAAGTGCTTTTTTGTTCTACCTAACAGTAGATATTTTTGCCTGTCGCACTTCTTGTTGTGGCTTCCATAGCGTAGTGTTATCAATTCTTGATGTCAAAATTTTAGATTGCCAACTCTAACTTGCTTTCTATTCTCCTTGGCCTTTCTCATCGTTTATATCATAGGCACGAAGGACAATTGGTCCAACACATCGTTACAAAGGTTTTAAGTGAGCTAAAAAAGGTTTACTTGGTGGTTGCTGACTTCTTGGTTGGAGTTGACGATAGTGTGAAGGAAATTTTGGGGATGATAAGCACCAACTCGGATGATGTAAAGATCGTGGGAATCCATGGCATAGGTGGCACTGGAAAACGACTCTTGCCAAAGTAGTCTACAATAAGCTTTCCTGTGACTTTGCTCATTGTTGTTTCCTTGACTATGTTAGAGAAACTTCAAACTCAAAAGCAATTGTATATTTGTATAACCGTATAATTTCAGACCTTTCTAAGTAGGCATTTCCACTTACTAATTGTGTGGACGAGGGTTTAAGGATGACAGAGGAGAGATTTTCTAGTAAAAAGCTCTTATTCTTCTTGATGATGTTGATGAAAAGAGTCAATTAACTGCATTATTGAGGAGGCAGTGTTGCTTTGGTCCAGGAAACCGGATACTTATAACCACAAGAAATGCGATTGTTCTTCGTGATTTTGATGTAAATTTGACTTATTTAGTTGGTGGTTTGGATCCCAATAGATCACTTCTGCCATTCAGCAATCATGGTTTCAGAAGAGACCACCCTCCACCAGAAAATTAGAGCAGTCTAGAGAAATTGTGAAGATAGCCCAAAGTCTGCCGTTGGTTCTTGAGGTCATGGGTTCAACTTTATCATCGTGTGGACAAAGACAAGACATTTGGGGATGAGTACTCGAAGCAATGGAAAATGGGTTGTATGGAGAAACTTCAAAGTAAGTTGATGATAAGTTATCAAGCATTGGATCCTTGCCAAAAGCATATATTTCTTAATATAGCTTGTCTTTTCATTAGATATGACAAGAGTGATGTTATGTACATGTGGAAAGATTGTGGTTTGTGCCCAACACGGCATTGAAGTTCTTCAAATGATGCCACCGATTGGCAAAGAAAATGAATTGTGAATGCATGATCATATAAAAGATCTTGGTAGAGAAATTGCTTTTATTGATTTATTTTTTTGGGGGCTGTTTGGAATTAGCCCATAACCATAGATTG